>LOEQ01006033.1:77897-98992 GCA_001685075.1 Bramus lutescens
GCCGCCCGAGGGGCGCGAGCTGGACTGGAGACTGGAAGGAGTTGTGTGTCCAAGCAGAGCAGCCCCACCGCTGGGAAGTGTGACCTTGGCAGGTCCCCAGCCCGGGACCCTCTCTGTGAAATGGGAGTAGCATTTCAGTTGCTCGGGTTATGTAACTTACATGGTGTGGTTGTCTTTCCATCCGCGCCAGCCCTTTCAGGCTAAGGAACCCACTAAGACTAGTGGAGTTGTGCAGTGTTTCACATGTGCACAGGGGTTGTGTGACCACAGCACCCGTCTAATTAGTGCTGCTTTCCTGGCCTGGTGGTTTCTGATTTGTAGACTAGAGCGGGCCAGTGAGGAGGTGAGCACAGAGATTTTTCTTTTTTCTTTTTTTTCTTTTTTTCTTTCTTTTTTTTTTTTTTTNTTTTGGTTTTTCGAGACAGAGTTTCTTTGTGTATCTCTGGCTGTCCTGGAACTCACTCTGTAAACCACCAGGCTGGCCTCGAACTCACATAGCACATTCTGGTGCTGGAATTAAAGGTGTCTGCCACCACTGCACTCCTGTTAGCACAGATTTAAGAAGGAAACGGGAAGCTTTTTGATGAGCACATTTCTAGATTAAGAAAGAAAATAAAACGAGAAACGGGTGCCTAAGGCTACTAATAAGTAGAGATTGTTGTTGGGGAGGATTTGAGGTTTTGGATTTTTAGTTCATGAAAAGCTCTGCTATTGGCCACAATCATACTTATCTGGACTGAGTGGCTTTCACAATAAATATAATTCCAATGCTTGCTCATCCCCCATTTTGGGGCAGTGACTCTGGTAGCCAAGACTAGTCTGGAGTTCCTTATGTAGCAGAGGATGACCTTTATTTTCATCTTCCCAGAAAGAAATCCCATTACCAGCTCAAGTCATCTTTTCCTCTTTATAGATAGGACTGTTTGGGTCATTTTATGAATGGTACCATTACAGTATATGGGTTTGTGTGTGTGTTTTGTTTTTCATTTATTAGAATGTTATGTTGTAGAATCAGTGCTTCATTACTTGTTATTGCTAAGTAATTTTGTGTGCATACCTTTTTTAAATAACCCACTGGGTCAGGTTAGTGCTGCCTTATGCATATCTGGCTATATGGATGATATACTTAGGGCATGGGTAGCCCTACCAGTAGCCAGCCACCAACCATCTGTATGGCCTCAATTAGGGTGGGACTTTGAGAGTACTACACACACACACACACACACACACACACACACACACACTTTGATTCTCTGGAACTGGAGTTATAGATGATTGTGAGCCGCCATGTTGGTATGAGAACTCAGCCTGGATCCTTTGCAGGGGACATCTCTCCAACCCTGTGCTGTAATTTTTAACTGACTTGAGCTTGTGCCGATGACCACAGCTCCTCTGAGTTGTCAGGCACTCACAGTTTCTTATTCTCAGTGCTTCGATGACCAGTAATAAGTCTCTGCATTACAAAAAAACTGCTCTGACCAAGGTTGGGAGAAGCATTAGCAAAACCATCAGTTCCCCCTTGAGCCAGTTGTTGATAGTACCAAACTACATTTTGTTAATCCATCAGTTGATGGACATGACATTTCAATGACCACATTTGAGATACCAGTAACTAATCTGTGACTTGTAAGTTTTGTTTGTGTGTATTTTGTATTTTCTTTTGCGTAAGTACTAACAGATGAATTGCTAAGTCACACAATGATTCTACTTCAGTTGTAGTTTAATAGTCAATTTTAATATTTAGTGCTGATTTTCTAACAGATAATCTCTTATAACCGTTAGATTGATATTTTATGTTTCTAACTAGTACTGTATTGTGTAGCTAAATATATTGAGTGGAAATAAAAGAAAAATCTAATTGTTATTTTTACCTATTGGTCAGTCTTTAGTCTTATGCTGTCAAATATGTTTCTCAAAATTAGGAAAGATTTAAGGTTTCAATTTTATCAAAAAGTATACTTCATTGATGTTTGGAGTTTGAAGTTTAGTATTCTTTAATTAATCCTGAGTTATGATTTCTTTTCCTTTGTTTTTCTTTTATGGTACTGGGAATAGAAACCAGGACTGCCTTACCTGTACCAGACAGGCCTACCACTGAGCTACATATATTCCAAGGTCTGAGTTGTAAATTTCTTTCGAATTGTAAATGTTTAGTAAGCATTAAAATTCTTCCAAAGAAGCAAATTAAGATAAAATGTGTTATATCTTGAAATTTACTGATCACTTTTTTCAACTCTAATCTACTATGTTGAGGGGCCAACTAAAGTCAGTGCTTGCAGGTTCCTCTGGTTTTGGAGCTAGTTTTAGTTGAAGCCTGCCTGGTTGTCAGCTCTTGTCTCATAGCGTTTGCAGTGCCTTCTCTCTCTCTTTGCTGTTTGCTCTGAGCACAAACTGTCTTTCATCCTACAAGGTTTTTTTCTTTTCTCTTTCTTTTTAAATGACTTTAGAAAACCTTTTTTCTGAATGAGTTGATTACTATATGCAGAGGGAAATACTGAAGTTTTGTGATACTGTTGAGAGTTTAAGTACGTTCAAAAGTGCTGGGGCTGGGGCTTGTTGGTAACATTTTTGAGACCCTGGATTCCATTCCCCAGAACCACGTAAATAATAAACAGCAAAAAGCAATTAGTATTATGTGTCTGTAATCCACTTTCCAAGACCAGTGAAGAGTTCTGAATAGAAGACTTGTAAATACCTGGACCATTAAGGAAGCATTTGTTTTGATTGATTGTCTTTCTCTTAAGTATCTTTCTGAGAAAGTCAAAATACCTGAAGTGAGCATGGTTTAATTTAGAAAATCTATATTCCAGAGATTTTTTTAAAGTATTTTTGATCTTTTTCCTTCAAATCAATGAGTAGATAATTTAGGAAGTAATAATTTTATTATTCAGCCAACTTAGCATTTGAGTAGTAATGGAGTTTCCTATGAGAATGAAAGATGAGTACGAGACCCAGAGAAATCTAAAGAACAGACAGAATTTTTCAATATGTATAAGATAGTATAAAAATGGAGTATAAGAAAGGCTTTACAGAGAGGACTGAAATACAATGGATACTTGATTTCAGCTCCAACAAACTGACTTTGTAAGCTACAACCTGATATGATATATGTAAAGAAAACAATTCATTAACATTCTCATGATGGGAATGCAGAGAGTAAGAAAGGAGACATCAATCATACGATACACCTTGTGGTTTCACTTTTAGATTCGGCAAAAAATGAAGGTTAGGTCTGGTGGCCTGCTCTTACAGTCGTAAAACTCAGGAAGCAGAGATAGGAGCAATACCCTATGTTTTGGAGGTCAGTGTGGGCTACATAGCAAGACCCAGTCTCAACCAAACCAAGACAATGACAAAAGCTATGACAGGCTCTTAGAAATGCCGGGTGGTGATGGCTCACACCTTTAATCCTGGCACTTGGGAGGCAGAGGCAAGTGGACCTCTGTGCATTCAAGTCCAGCCAATCTACAGAATGTGTTCCAGCATAGCTGTAGCTACACAGGGAAACCTTGTGAAAAGAAATACTTAGAAATGATCAGTGATTGAACATAACAGTGTGGTAGTCCTGCTACTGGCTGGCTGTCCTCATGATATCACCACAGCTGACATTTCCTCTGCCCTTAGAGCCATGTGCTACCTTCCTGTGCTTTTAAACTGAAAGACCATTTCTTAGTAAAGCTTTCACTGAAAACTATAGCATTGGCTTAAACATGAGGTGAACATCCTCATGTGTATTTTATAGATACTATTTCAGAAAAATAAATGTACTGTTTCATATAAAACAAATTGAATGCACATAAATTATTTCATAGATTATTTTAGAAACGTAAACACCCAGTAGTGATAACTGTTACTAAATAGGCTATGGCATTAGAAGCATATATATTATAGTTAGACCATGGTATTAGAGGTGCGTGTGTGTGTATAAAATACAAAACCATACATGAAAATAACATTTGCGGACAAGAGGTATTTTTTTTATAGAGATATAAGCAAGTCTAGAAGGAAACAGTGATCATAGTATCAGAAATAACAGAATCTCTGAAAATGTAACTAAGTCTGAGTGGGGAACATATGTGCTCGTTTGCTTTTGTGCTTCTATATTTGTGTCAAATACTTAAGTGCATACTGGGAAATGTCTGACCTACAGGTGAAATTAAAGTACAGATAGTAACACTTGAGGGTACAGAAGAGGATTTTATCCTAGGAAATAAGATCTCAGAGTTTGTGCTTTAATTGCTATGTTGTTATGCTTTTATTTTGTGCTGGTTTTTTATGTTAAACCATTCATTTTTGCCTAAGTATAAACAGAGTCATTTTTTAGTTCTGTTATCCTTTTATTGAGTTACTGATCTATTTCTTTCCCTTTTACAGATGATGGACTCGGCTAAGGAATTTAAAATGGATAATTTTTCACCTAAAGCTGGTACTAGCAAATTGCCGCAGACGGTCCCAGCTGATGCCTCTCCCGATTCTAAGTGTCCTATATGTTTGGACAGATTTGATAATGTGTCTTACTTAGATCGATGCCTACATAAGTTTTGTTTTCGCTGTGTGCAAGAGTGGTCAAAAAACAAAGCTGAATGTCCGCTATGTAAACAGCCCTTTGATTCTATTTTCCATTCTGTGAGGGCTGAAGATGACTTCAAGGAATATGTCCTAAAGCCTTCATATAATGGTTCTTTTACTGCTCCTGAGGGTCAAAGATTCCGCTACCGGACAACTATGACAAGAGAACGGAATGCTTCCCTTTACTCATCTGTTAGTACCATAAATAGAAGAACAACTACCCCACCGGACAGTGGAGTGCTGTTTGAAGGGTTAGGCGTCTCAGCAAGATCCAGAGAAGTTGAAATTCCTCAATTTATGAGACAGGTGGCATTAAGGAGGACAGCTACTGCAGATGAAAGATCTTTGCGGAAAATTCAAGAACGAGGTATTATTAATTTTAGACGAAGTCTTTATCGTGCTGGTTTTCGAGTTAGAAGCATTGAAGATGGTGGCCGCTACAGGGATATTTCAGCTGAGTTCTTCCGTAGAAATCCCGCTTGCCTTCATAGGTTAGTTCCTTGGTTAAAACGTGAGCTTACAGTTCTTTTTGGAGCCCATGGATCTTTAGTCAATATTGTCCAGCACATCATTATGAGTAACGTTACTCGCTATGATCTGGAGAGTCAAGCATTTGTGTCTGACTTAAGACCATTTTTGCTTAATCGAACTGAGCATTTTATACACGAATTTATCAGTTTTGCTCGATCTCCTTTCAACATGGCAGCTTTTGACCAGCATGCTAATTATGATTGCCCTCCTTCATCTGAAGAAGGCAGCCATTCTGAATCTTCAGTTATAACAATATCACCAGATGAGACTGAGACTCAAGAGCTGGATATGAATATATCCACTGTTAGGCAGGCACCATGGGATGATGAAACTCCCGGACCATCTTACTCAAGTTCAGAGCAAGTGCATGTCGGAATGTCTTCCCTTTTAAATTTATCAGACAATTCAGATGAAGAACTTGTCCCCACAGGAGCCACCCCTCAGGTACAGGGAGTAGAGACGAATGATGACCTAAATAATGACAGTGACTCCTCATCGGATAATTGTGTCATTGTTGGGTTTGTTAAGCCACTAGCTGAAAGGACCCCAGAACTTGTTGAGCTGTCTTCTGATTCTGAGGAGTTAGGCTCTTATGGGAAAATGGAAGCAATGAAGACTCAAGAACTAGAACAATCTTACAGTTCTGATGATAGTGATGTTTGTCGATGTTCATCTCCACATTCTGTTCTTGGAAAGGATGAACAAGTGAGTAAAAGCCATTGTGATTCTGATACAAGAGTAAAATCAAAGAAAGGAGAGAAACTATCTACATCAACGCCCAGAGACAGTTCATCCACGAGAGGAGACAGAGCTTCTTCCCCATATATCAATCGACACCGAAAGAGGGGAACATCGAGAAGTTCAGACTCCCGTTCCCAGAGCAGAAGTGGGTATGATCAGAGGAATCACAGGAAGCATCATGGGAAGAAAAGAATGAAAAGTAAACGATCCAGAAGTAGGGAGAGTAGTGGCAGACCTAGAGCAAGAAGGGACAAAAAGAGATCCAGAACTAGAAATAGTAACTGGTCAAGAAGAAGCCAGACATTTTCTCTGAGTAGTGGAAGCACCAGCAGATCAAGATCTCGTAGCAGTGATCATAGCAAAAGAAGATCACGAAGCAGAAATCGAGATCTCTATTATTTGAGAAATAATTATGGAAGCAAATATAAGTGGGAATACACTTATAACAGAAACAAGGACAGAGATAGTTATGAGTCGTCATACAGGAAAAGGACTCTTTCAAGAGCCCGTTATTCTAGACAATCTTCAAGTCCAGAATTCAGAATTCAGGCTTTTTCTGAAAGAAATGATAGGAAGAAGAATCACAGTGAAAACAAATTCCTCTATGAAAGACACAGATCAAGAAGTGTGTCCAGTAGTAGGTCAAGGGCTACATCTACTGGACCTGACCGAGTGAGAAACGAAAAGCCCGGAGGGAAACGAAAGTATAAAACCCGGCATTTGGAAGGTACTAATGAAGTGGCTGTGCAGTCTCGTGATTGTGCTTCCAAAGTGAAGGACAGTCACTACCAACAATCATCAAAACTTGATGGAAATTATAAAAATGAGAGTGACAGCTTTTCAGATAGTCGATCATCAGACAGAGAGACAAAACACAAGACGAGGAAAAGGACACGTAGCCTGAGTGTAGAGATAGTTTATGAGGGAAAAACTACTGACGCAACTAAACACCACAAGAAGAAAAAG
Organism: Bramus lutescens; assembly: GCA_001685075.1. NCBI lineage: Eukaryota > Metazoa > Chordata > Mammalia > Rodentia > Cricetidae > Bramus > Bramus lutescens. The sequence continues at coordinate 84,705 of LOEQ01006033.1, forward strand.
AAGAAGCATAAGAAGAAGCATAAGAAGCACCATGGAGATGCTGCTTTCCGTTCCCCAGTTGTCATAACCATCGACAGTGACAGTGACAAGGACCCTGAAATGCAGGCAGCTGTGGAAGGCAGCGATGGTAATCTTCCACAGCCTCTGCACAGTGACGTTTTGACTCCTTTGGAAGCCTTTGAAACAAGACGCGTTGTCACAATAGATGAGTTTGCTGTCCTGGATAAAGAATGTGATGTTACTGCACTTTCTGATGACTTGAGTACCAGCCAGACCTTGGATAATAGTGTACCACCAGCAGTCTCAGTTGAACAAACTCTTGATGTAAGAGAAGAAAGCACCTTTGCCTCAGATTTAGAGAGCCAGTCCAGTAACATACCTATTCAGACTGAGCCATCAAGACCATTGTCATCTTCAAGGACCTCATTGTTGTCAGCAGCTCTTCGTGGAGACTGTGATATGTCTTAAAACTGCCAAAGCATCTCATTGATAATTCAGAGGCTATAGAAAAATAAAGGGGGGAAAGTCATCTACTGCAATCTGGATGACTTGATGGAAAAACCTTTGCCTCAAAATATTTTAAGCGTTTGTGTGTGTGTATTAATTTGTAAAAATCATCTGTTCAAAAGGTTATGTATATCCTGTCCCCAGATATATGCACTTTTAAGTGAAGAAAACTTGGGAACCTTTTTAAATAAAAATAAAAAATAAGAAGTTATTTCATAAAGCCATTTGGTATTGGCGTATTTTTATGGCAGTATTTTTTAATTTTTTTTGAGAGTTACTCTGAAAATGTGTTACAAGCTGGGAGAATGCTTTTGGACAGTTATTTTTCATAAAAAATTTGTATGATTGAAAACCATTTTTTTGGGTGAAATACATCATTTCAATCTGCACAGGTTATCTTGACATCTGCCAAAAGTAGAGTTTAGTATCTTGTTTATATACTTGTTTATCTGGATTGGCAGTGAAACAAATGTGTATTCAACAAAAGACAATAAAATAGTACACAGTAAAAGAACTCAAGACATTTAGCTGCAACATTGCTTTCTTAAAAATTTGCTAGAGCCAAAGTCTTAAAAACCAGGTGACCATTTACAGGTCCCAGTTTCAGTGGCTGGTTCTGGTCTTTAACTGACATTGAGTGTTTCATTTTCTTAAGGAAAATTACTTTCTAGCATTTGGCTTACTATAAAATGCAAGCCCTGACCAAACTTTTCTTTGGCAACTTTTCACATCAAGTGACTCCTTATTTTTAATCTTTAGAAGAAATAAAATGACTCTATATCTAGCTCAATAAAAGGATTTTCATTGAACATCAGAGCTTTAACTTAATCCAGATTTAGGCTTCAATTTGCCTTGTTTTTCTGTTTTCATTGGCTGGAAATTAGAAGGCTTGCTGCCTGACTAGTCTGTATTGGGTTTTAGTGGGAGAACAAGGCAGGTAGACTCCTTGTCCTTGTGCATTTTATAGATTGTTTAGCTAAAACAATTATGTAAATATAGCACTACAAGCTGTAGTAAGTTCTCTGGAGAGTAGATACAATTATATAATGTATGGTACAATTTATATGTATAATTGTATCTTACTGTATAATTTTGTGTGTGTGTGTGTGAAGAATACATAATGGAGACCCGATCTGAGGATACTTGAGAGAATACTTGAGTTAGAATGCAGAAAATAAGTTGACAGGAATGTATCTGAAAGGAAGAGAGTATGCAGTGATCCAAAGCCGGGATTGGGCCAAGCATGTTAGAGGTGGGGTTGCTGAAAGAACCCTCTAGAAACAACTTTGGTTAAAAAAAAATCCTGAAGATTTGCTTAAAAGACAATAGAAAATATCTTTAATTATAGGTGTTGACAGTTTGAATTTCACACAGTGAGAAATAGTGGGAAGAACTGGACTTTGCAGTTGCAAGAAGCTTTGGGCTTTTTGAGGGGGGTTGCTTTCCCTTCTCTCAGATCCTCCCCTCTCATCTGAATCCACTCCCTTTCTGTTTCATTAGAAAATAGTCTTCTAAGGGAAAATAATAAAATATAACAAAAAAAAAATCAGAATCGGACAAAACAGAAGGAAAAGGGGCCCTAGAGGAGGTACAGTAAACACCCACTCATTTGTACATTAAGGAATCTCATAAACACTAAACTGGAAGTCATAATTATATATATATATATATGTATGTATGTATGTATGTATATATATATGCAAAGGACCTTGGACAGACCCATGCAAGCCCTGTGTATGCTGCCTCAATCTCTGAGTTTGTGGTTTGGTCATGTTGATTTAGCAGGTCTTGTTTTGATATCCCCATCCCCTTTGGTTCTTAGACTCTCCTCTGCAGGGTTCCCTGGGCTGACGAATTTGGTGGAGACATCCTCTATTGGGCTGAGAACTGAATTATCTCTGTTCATGGGTCTCTTTGTTTCCTTCTGTTACTGGAAGAAGCACAAAGAACTGATTATGATTATAGAAGAATGTTACTAGAAATCATTTGCTACTTTTTTGTTGTTAAAGACCAGTATTGGTTTTTACCCTAGGTTAGCTAGGTCCTTAGGCTCTCTAGTCTCAGATTCTTGGTCACCCAAGTAGTATTGGGTATGGGTTCTGTCTCATGGAGTGGGACTACAGTCAGATACTGGTTGGTTGCTCCCACAGGCTTTGTGCCACGATTGCACTGGCATATCTTGGAGCGTTGGTACAAACCCTGGCTGCTCTTCCAGAGGGCCATCAGCAGGGTTTGTAGCTAGGTTTGCGTGTACATTTATTTCTCTTTTGGTAGCATGACAGAGTACCTTCCTGTACCAAAAATGCTAGAACCTAGGGGTGAAGTCTCTATGTTGAATGAGTTGTGTGGGTATTGTCTTTAGTTATGAGTCCTTGCCATCAGTTAAGAACAACCTTTTGTCTTGGCAACAGCCTGGCTTGTTTGTGGATTCTCTTTGGCCAACAACTCAATTAGATGTTACCTAGTTTTGGTACTGGAAACTTCATTTGGTGACAAGAGATGAGCCGGGCACATGTCTTTACTCCCAGTACTCGGGAGGCAGAGGCAGGCGGATTTCTGTGAGTTTGAGGCCAGTCTGGTCTACAAGAGCTAGTTTCCAGGACAGGCTCCAAAGCTACAGAGAAACCCTGTCTAGAAAAACCGAAGGAAAAAAAGAGAGAGATGGCCAGTTGGGGATCTCTCCCATTATTTGGTGATCATTTAGCTTGCCTTCATATATATATATATATATATATATTTTTTTTTTTAGGAATCTTACACTGTCTTAGGTTTCCATACTACCCCTAAAATGCCCCTGAGTTTTAGCTGTCTCTTCCCATTATCCCTCCCTCATCTTCCTGTACCTTGCTCCGCCCCCACTTGATCTTCCCATTTCAGCTCCATCCCCACCCATATATTTCTTAATTCCTTGTCCTAATGAGATCTGTCTGTCATGTCGTCGTCCACCCCCCTCCCCAGTTTTGCACTGTACCTAGCCTCCAGTTCTGTGGATTGTATCTTGGTTGTTGTTGGATTAGCAGCTAATATCCATATATAAACAAATACAAACTGCTTTTTTTTTTTCCTGGGTGTGGGTTACCTCACTCAGGATGACTTCTAGGTCCATCCGTTTATCTGTGAATTTGATTTTTTTAAATTATGTATAGTGTTCTGCCTGCATGTATGTCTGCACGCCAGAAGAGGGCACCAGGTCATTAGAAATGGTTGTGAGCTACCATGAGGTTGCTGGGAATTGAACTCTGAATCTCTGGAAGAGTGGCCAGTGTGCTCTTCTGAGACATTTCTCCAGCTCTTATGATTGATTTCCATCTCTCTCCCTCTCTCTGTCTTTGAATCTAGGTTGTTTCCAATTTCTGGCTATTGTGATGAATATGGTTGAGCAAGTGTCTCTGTGGTAGGATGAAGTGTCCATTAGGAACATGCTCAAGCATAGTAAAGGTAGATGATCGCCATCTTCCTGAGTAACCGCCTCACTTATTGCCATGGCAACTGTACAAGTTTGCACTTTGATCAGCAATGGATGAGTCTTGCTGTTAGTCCACATTCCTTGCAAGCATGAGTGTTCACTTGTTTTATTGATCTTAAGCTATTCTAATGGATGAAAGGTGAAATTTCAAAGTAGTTTCAATTTGCATTGACATAGTGTTTCTCAGCCATTTGAGTTTCCTCTTTGAGAATTCTATTTAGCTATATGCCCCAATTTTTAATTGGGTTATCTGTTTTCTTGTTATTTTAGTTCTTTATATGTTTTGGATATTAACCCTCTGTTGGATGCGTGGTTAATAAGATCTTTTTCCTACTGTAGGCTGCTACTTTGTCAGAATGATGGAGTCCTTTGCCTTACAGAAGCTATTCAGTTTTATACGGTCTCATTTATTATTGTTGATATTAGTGCCTATACAATTGGTGTTCTGTCAGGAAGTTGTCCCCTGTGCCAATGTGTTGAAGGCTATTCCCCACTTTCTCTTCTGTCAGGTTCAGATTTATGTTGAGGTCTTTGATGCACTTGGGCATGAGTTTTTTGCAGGGTGATAAATATGGATGTGTTGCATTCTTCAAATGCAGACATCTAGTTTGACCAGCATTATTTGTTGATCTCTTTTTTTTCCCCTTGTGTATTTTTTCCCTTCTTTATCAAAAACTAGGTGTCCACAGATGTGTGCATTTATGTCTGGGTCTTCAGTTTGAGTCCACTGATCAATGTGTTGTTTCTGTACCAGTGCCCTGCTGTTTTTATCGCTGTAGTTTGCAATACAGCTTGAAATCAGGGACGGTGAGCCCCCAGCAGTTCTTTATTCTTCATGATTGTTTTAGTTATCCTGGGTTTTTAATGTTTCAAATGAAGATGAAAATTATTCATTTAAGATCTGTGAAGAATCGTGTTGGAATTTGATAGGCATTGCATTGGCTCTGTAGATTGCTTTTGGTAGGGTGCTCATTTTTACTATTAGACCATTGATCTATGAGCCTGGGAGATCTTTCTATGTTCAGATACCTTCTTTAATTTCTTCAGTGTATCAAAGTTCTTATCATACAAGTCTTTTCAATTGCTTGGTTAGAGATACACCCAAATATATTATTTGTGGCTGTTGTGAAGAGTGTTGTCTCCCTGATTTTTCTCTGTCCATTTGTTATTTGTATATAGGAGGGGTACTGATTTTCGCTGAAAATGTCTGTCAGCTGTGGGAGTTCCTGGTAGTAGATTTTTGGGGGGTTACTTATGTATACTACCATATTATCTGCAAATAACAATACTTTGAGTTCTTCATTTCTAATTTGTATCCCTTTGATCTCCTTCAGTTGTCTTATTGCTCTAGCTAAGAATTCAAGTATGATATTGAGTAGGTATGGAGAGAATGGGCAGCCTTGTCTTGTTTCTGATTTTAGTGGAATCGCTTTGAGTTTCTCTCCATTTAATTTGATGTTGTCTATTGGTTTACTGTTCATTGCCTCTATTATGTTTAGGTATGTTCCTTGTATCCCTAATCTCTTCAGGGCTTTTATCATGAAGGTTTGGATTTGTCAAAGGCACCTGTATCTGCGATGATCATGTGGCTTTTGTCTTTCAGTTTTATATGGTAGATTACATTTACAGTTTTATGTATGTTGAACTATCCTTACATCACTGGGTTGAAACCTAGTTGATCATGGTGGATGATCTTGGTTGTGTTCTTGGATTTAGTTTGCACAAGTATTTTGCTGAGGTGTTTTTTTTTTGTATCTATGATTACAAATTGGTCTGTAATTCTCTATTTGTTTGGTCTTAATGTGATTTGGGTACCAGAGTATTTATGACCTTGTAAAATGTCCCTTCTCTTTCTACTTTGTGAGATAATTCAATAACTCTTTGAAAGTGGTTGAATTTTGGACTGAAACTCTCTGGCTGTTTTTGTTTTGGGCGGAGACTTTTAGCGACTGCTTCTATTTCATTAGGGGTTATAAAGTAGTTCTGTTCATTAGTCACAGATATTTCCTAGGATCTCTGTGTCTGCTGTCTGCATTTCTGAGCTGTCCTCTGCCTGCACTTTGTCCACTATTGCTCATAACCCTCTCCCCCATCCTTAGGATACCATGCCAAAAAAAAAAAATCTGTAAAATCTTTAAGTTTACATTTCCCTGCTTAAAATATTTCAGTGGTTTCCCATTATGATGCTTTAGACAGACCATAAGAATAAGATAAAAATACAGTGTGACAAAATGGCTTAGAAACCTGAGGCTAGGCTCCAAATTTGTCTTCACCTTTTCATCTTCCCTCGCTGTGCTCTACCACCCACAATCCCTTACTGTTCCTTGCACCTCCAGAAACTTCATACGTCATGATTTTCTTCAGCCAGACTGGGTGTCTGGCTGAGCTTCATGTTAAAGTGTGAGTGTGTTTGTAGCCCCCATTTTTACCTGGTGGTGACTTTGGCTTTTGAATACCAGTAGACTTAACGAACAGTTGTTGGTAACTAGTTATACAGTGCCTCGTCAGCCTGAAAGGCCCACAATGGCTGTGTAGACTGCTGTATTGTTACACTGCAGCTCACGAGTGCTCAAAGCAGTGTTTGGCGTTGTTTTTCACAGTTTTCAGGATTCACGTAACAAGATTTTATTGCAAGAAATTGGCAAGTTAACCATGACATCCTGTCAGTGTAGTAGTGTATGTATTTGTAGTATGGGTTAAGTGGGTTTTTGCAGTTTTCACTAGAGTGCAATCCTATTTTAACATCTATTTTTTTTCTGGTTCACTTAGTCTTTTATTGCAGTGCATTGAGTATAACTTGTTTTTTAAAGAACATGTAGTGTATTGTAATGCAGTGTCCTTTACAGTAGAGCATGTTGATTTCCGTTACAGTTAGGGTACAAATACTTTTCTGCATGCAACTTTTCCCCAGTTGTGCTACAGAGTGCAGCTGAGTTGCTGAGGTTGGTCTCTTAATTCCTCAGCTTGAGCTATCCCGTCGTAGCCTCTTAGTGTTAGATTACAAGTGCATGCCATTCATTGCTTCACCTCTCCTTAGTTTGCTTGGTTGGTTGTTTGGTTTTTGAGACAAGGTTTCTCTGCGTATCTCTGGCTGTCCTGTAACTCACTTTGTAGACCAGGCTGGCCTCAAACTCACACTATCCCCTTGCCTCTGCCTCCCTGAGTGCTGGGATTAAAGGCGTGTGCCACCACCATCCAGCTGTCTCTCCTGCTTAGTTTTAACTTCAATGTATTTTCTCCCTATTGGTTCCCAGAAGAGAATAAAAGGCTTTGAGCATTTTTATGCTTTTTGATTCACATTGCCAAATTATTTCCAGAAGGGTTGTTCTTCACTAGCAGTCTGCAAATGTGTTATTACACTTGTTTCCATCTTTAGATGATCTCTATGTATGCACATACATTTGCTTTGTTTCTACTTTTGAAATTTTTTATTAGTATACAATAAGTATATGGTGTGAAAAATGATTTTTTTTTTTTTTTAGTCAGGAGGATTCTCTGTGTAACAACCTTGACTGTCCTGGAACTTACTCTGTAGACCAGGCTGGCCTCAAACTTAGAGATCAGCTGCCCCCTTTATACTGGGATTAAAGATGTGTGCCACCACTGCCCAGCCAAAACGGTAGTTTTTTATGGTGTACAAAGTGACAGTTTTTACTGTGACACTGGCATCTATGTATATGATGTACTTTGGTCATATTTATTTAAATATTCACGCTAATCTGCCCTCTTTCACTGGTCCTTTTCCCAAAGAGTCTTCTACTTTGATATTTTTTAAATCTAGATTTCACATATATGAGAACATACTACATTTGTCTTTGAGTCTAGCTTATTTCATGTAACATTTGCCAGTTCCATGTGTTTTCCTGAGAATATGATTTCATTCTTTATGGCCAATCAATATGTGTGTGTATACATAAAGTCTATTCATCTGTTAATGAGCATCTAGGCCAATTCCATAAGTTTACTGCCTCATGAATAATGCATGCAGTATTTCTCTGACTACTTGTAAGTTACATACATAAGTGTCCCTTTATCCTAATTTTCCTGTTTTTCTAAAGAATGGGTTTGTGTCACTGTGAGGTGATCGCCAGGGAAATGTAACATTGATGTACAGTGTATGATTTACAAGTGTCCTCGGGGTTGTCTTTTAACTAGCTCTTTCACTTCAAGACAGTCCATTCCAGAAAAGTATTTCTTTTTTAGTCTCAGACTGGAGCAACTAACTAGCACTTGTCTGTTAGCACATTGGTATTTCTGAAGGATGTACTTTACAGAGTGGCCCTAATTTCTTTGTTGTGACTTGATTCAGGTTGCAGATTTGGCTAGAATTACTAGTATTTGGTGTATCTGTTGGGGTGTATCTGAGGTTTGTCCATTTGCTGCCCATTTTGACCATTTGCTTAGGTTGCTTTTTCCCTCCCTACTCTTTTCTCAGTAGTTTTCTTTTTTCATTAATTTGTGGGAAAATGCTTTGAAATCCTGGAAGCAACCTCTTCCTAGTAAGTTTGCCTAAATCTATCCATGCTTCTTTTTGAGTCAGTTATTACTATGGTGATTATAAAATAATTTTCTATAGTGTATTAGGTGGTGTGAATGGAAGTTTCTTGTCCCAGCCACCTGTTTCCTGTACTGGAAGCTGTTTCTAAATTACCACACAGACTTAATATTTATAAATTCTTGGTCATGGCTCAGGCTTATTACTAACTAGCTCCTACATTTTAATTCCTTATTTATGCTCTGCCATGTGGCAATACCTTTATTAGCATGGCACATTCATCTATTCCCTCTGTTTCTGACTGGGGACTCCTGACCCTGCCTTTCTCCTTCCCATCATCCTTAGTTTGATGTCCCTGTGCTCTCTCTTCTTCCTGCCTGACTAGTGGCCAATCAGCGTTTTATTAAGCCAATTTGAGTGACAAACCTTTACAGTTTACAAGGGGATTGTTGTACAACAAGCAGACGGTTTTCTTCAGTCTATTAGTACAGTTCCACAGATTCTTAGTGGCTGACAGCCTTCTCCCTCACTTGTTTCCGAAATCAGATTTTGTCCTAGTCATGCAGTGAGGGCATTTGCAGTTGGCCTTCTGTGTTCTTTTTAGTATTCTCTGGTGTAAAGAGAACACCCCAGTCTTTTTATTCTTAATGTTACTGCGTATTGCAAGCCCTTGCTTGTCGTGTAGATGAGTTCTTTCACTTGTACATTAGCTGCCAGGAGTAAGCAGCAGTATTAAGGTTTGGCCTCAGGGCTGAGGAGGTGGCTTGGGACAGTAAAGAGTTGCACAACAAATATGGCATGAGTTCAGATTCCTAATATTCATATCTTTAAAAAAAAAAAGCCAGATGTGGTAATGTGTATTTTAGTCTGAGCACTGGATGGAATGGACACTTTCAGATTCTGAGCTAACCAATCTAGATTAAATGGTCAGTTAAAGACCCTCTCTCAGAAAACAAACTATAAAACGTGGAAGCTGGACATCAAGCGCTAAGGAGCTAGAGTCCAGGCTGATCTACATAACAAGGTCCAGGCCAGCAGGGCTACTTAGACCTTGTCTCCAAAAAAGGGAAGAGGAGTTCTGGAAATGGCTGTGCAATTTGAGAGCAGAAGACCCTTGTTCTTGCAGAGGAGCCTAGTTCAGTTCCTAGCACCCACACTGTAGTGAATAACCAACTACAACTCCAGTTAGCGGGAACTAATGCTCTCTCTGACATCCTAATACACCGGGCTGTGTGTTGTGTGCGTAAGTGTATAAGGCAACCGCTCATACACAAACAATTTTTTTTAAAGTGTAAGAAGCAACACCTAGATCACGAGAGAACACATGTACACGCCACATGAACAGAAAAAGAAAAAAGTGGCCTTGCCTTTAAAATGGGAGGAGATGCAGGAAAGGGTTAAAATGGCCCTGTGTTACAACGCAATAAGTAGTATGTTAACAGGCTACAGAAAATGCTAAATAGATAAGGCAGCTTGAGGTTTGGGTTCAAAGGGTGAAACAACGCGAATTATACAAGGTGGTGGTAAGGGAAGTGATTTAGTATTTGAAGAAACTAGCTGCGCAGTAACAGATTAATGAGCCCAGGACGTAGCTGAGACAAGAGTAGTTGGTATATGAAGTGATGGGATTTGTTGAGGCTGAAAAGTTATCTGAGTAAAGTATTAAGCACCAAAGAAAGATCGGATTTCTTTAGGGAGGGAAGAATTCCAAGCAAAGGAGTAACATGGTTTTTGTTGAGAGATCTTCCCTCTGCTAATCGGAGGTGGAAGTTAGAAGTGGTATGGCCAATTATATTATTGCATCATCCGATTTACCTGAAGAAGTCAGTGACAAGCAATTCTAGTGGACTAGAGCAATTTCATTCTGTAGGAAGGATGCAAAGGTAAGAAAAGAGTGTTGGGAGTCTGGCGTGGCTCTCGTGTTCCTGCCTTGGGGTCTTGGCACTTTCTGTTTATTGTGAGTAGAATGTTCTTCACTTAGAAGACTTACTTCCTTTCTTCATAAGATTGTCTTTCTAACCAAATCAGCTAATGAGTGTAGCCTCCATTAAACTCCATGGCATCAACCTGCTTTATTTCTTCTCGCGGCATTTTTCTGTCCGTCTCCCACTCTAGAAAGTGGGAAGCTTGAAGTCTCCCTCCTTTCTGCCATTGTACTGCCATCCCCAAGCCAGATGCTCGAAACAAACATTTACCGCATGGTTTTCCCTCTTTACACCACCAGCCACTCAGTCTTCCTTCCTTCACTGCTGGTTCTCCACTGTTACCCTCTTGACCTTCGTCCTACCAGTCGTTTCCAGACTGATCTGCTTAATCTGGAAAGGAGCCGGGGAGGCCTTTTAAACGTGCCCTTTATGTCACCCTTGCTTAAGTCCTTCAGTTGCACTTACCTCCTTGTCGTACAGGCCTTGTGTACGTTTCACTACCTCATGCCACCTCCTCGATGTTCTCAAAGTCCCAGGATCAGGTACGCTTTTTGTATTTTGGCCCTTTTGTGTGCTCTGAGCCCTACCTGACATCCACCTCTGTTTTTGTTTATATTTGAATAGCAGAGTCCTTCTCCTTCTTAAGGACTTATTGAAGTCTGTACTGCTCAGTTAGGCACCCCTTTACCCTTGTTGAGAGGCTCTTTATACCACTTCACATTTGACTTCTCTTGTTTCTGTACTTATGTCTGTACATCTTTGTTGTGTGTCTTCCTTTGCCAGCCAGCCTAAGCCCAGAAAGACATTTTTAAAATTTGTTTTTATTGAGCTGTACATTTTTCTCCGTTCCCCTCCCTTCCTCCGCTCTCCCCTTCTACCCTCTCCCGTGACCCCCATGCTCCCAATTTACTCAGAAGACCCTGTCTTTTTCTCTTTCCTATGTAGATCCTTGTATCTGTCTCTTAGAGTCCTCTTTGTTGTGTAGGTTCTCTACGGTTGTGGACTGTGGGCTGGTTTTTCTTTGCTTTATGTCTAAATGCCACTTATGAGTAAATACATATTATATTTATCTTTCTGGGTCTGGGTTAACTCACTCAATATGGTTTTTCTAGATCTAACCATTTGCCTGCAAATTTCAAGATACCATTTTTTTACTGCTGTGTAGTACTCCATTATGTAAATGTACCACATTTTCAAAAGACACTTAAGGAAATGCTCAACATCCTTAGTCATCAGAGAAATGCAAATCAAAACAACTCAGATTCCATCTTACACCTGTTAGAATGGCCAAGATCAAAAACACTGACAGTTTATGCTGGAGAGAATATGGGGTAAGGGGAACACTCCTCCATTGCTGGCGGGAGTGCAGATTTTTATAACTACTTTGAAAATCAATATGGCAATTTCTCAGAAAATCAGGAAACAATCTACCCCAAGACCCAGCTATACAATTTTTGGGTATATACCCAAAGGATTCTCAATCATACCACAAGGACATGTGCTCAACTATGTTCATAGCAGCGTTATTTGTCATAGCCAGAACCTGGAAACAATCTAGAATAAAGACTACTTTTCATGTATCTGTCTATGAAGTGCTTTGGTGTGTACTCTGAAAACATGTTGAGCAATAATACCTAACCAAAGAGAGAGTCCAAGATTTAAATACTTCTTGTTACCATCCTGGGGCACCTCTTCCCTGGCTATGGTTACATTTTACCTAGGAATCAGATTACAACTGTGATTTAATCCATTGCCATTCAAGGACATAGGACTTCCCACTGGAAGCATAAGACAAGGTATATTATTACCCTTTCCCCCTTTTTTTGAGACAGGGTCTAACTCATGTAGTGTGGCTGATCTGGAACTCATTATGTAGACCAGGCTGGCCTCAGACTCAAAGAAATCTCCTTCCCTCTACCTCCCAAGTTCTGGAGCTAAAGATGTGTGCCACCATGTTCAGTTACACTTAGCTTTTGAAGGCAAGTCTTGATCTTGTTTTTCTCAGTTAAAAGACAATAGTTAGGGCCTAATCTAGTGGCATACTTTGCAATCTCAGCACTCATGAAGTAGAAATGGGAAGACCAGGAGTTAAAAGCCAGCTTGAACTACATGAGAAGTTCCAGGCTAATCTGGGCTGCATAGACATACCGTGCCTCGAGCACTTAAAAATTTCCAAGCCTAAACCAGGAGTGGTAAGATACCTGTAATCCCAGAACTCAGGAGAATCATTATCTCAAGGCTAGTGTGTCTGAAAACAACTTAGGGAGTAGCACAAGAGTTTGCTTAACACACACATAAATGTGTACAAAATATAAAGAACAGCAACATATAGGCACCAGCAGAAACTCAAAAGAAATTGGACAGAACTGAACCCTTGAAAGATAGGATCCTCTCTGTATAAGAATAGTTTATTATTATAAACTTATGAGAGTCTTCCTCAGGGTAGTTGAAGGCTAGACTCTAAGGAGAAAGCCACAATTATTGTTTTTATAAGATGGACCTTGGAGCTTTCAGGGTGACGATTCTGAGGAAGAAATCTCAGAAAGGAGACACTTGCCAGGCAGTGGTAACGCCTTTAATCCCAGCACTCGGGAGGCAAAGACAGGTGGATCTCTGAGTTTGAGGCCATCCTGGTCTACAGAGCGAGTTCCAGGACAGCTAGGGCTACACAGGGATACCCTGTCTTAAGAAAAGATGAAGAAGAAACAAAGGCTCTCAGTGAGAGCCCTGAGATTACACATGAGGATTCACTTTAGTTTTTGTCTCTGAGATGTCTTTGTACGGGGGCGATACCAAGGTCCATGTGAGAAAGCTGGAAGGGTGAAAGAGCCTGAGGTGTCTGCTGCCCTCACAGCGAAGACGTTCTGGAGGTCGGTCTGGAAAGACTGGGGAACACTGGATCCAGACTAAGGGTTAAAATCATATTTAGGGAAAACCAGAACAGAGCTTCCACAATGAGTAAATGAAGTTTCTGGGAGTTCAAAGTGAAGCACTAATCATTCAGTGTGTTAGAACAAAAGGCAATGTTCCCAAGATTAAGGTAATAGAATCTAAAAATTCTGTAAGTTATCCACAGTGCCCAGTATAAAATTAAAAATTAATACACATGTGAGGGGACACAGAGTTAAGAGAAAAAACAGTAACCTCAGAACCTCAGCTGAGAGTGGCCTCCAGCAGCCTGCTCTGCCTGCCCCTCTGCATGGCACATCTTGACTGCTGGCTAATGCAGCAATGCCTGTCACACCTGAAGCATATTATCCCTAAGCAGGCTGCTCTGGGCTCTAAGAAAAGCATTTTCCGGTAAGCTGCTCTCCTCCACCGCTGTTTCTGCTTCAGTGCCTTGAGTTCCTGCTTTGGGTTCCCTGATGATAGATTTGAAAATAGGAAGCCTAATAAACCCACTGGTCACTGTTTTATCACAGCAACAGAAAGTGAATTACACCAAAATCTCTGGTCATTTCCAAGCAAGATTAGGGATAAAGTTGGTCAATTCTCATCACTTTTTTTATTCAGTTTTCTTTTAGAGCCTCAGGGTAGCAGAAGGAAAGAAAAGGAAATAAAAAGCACAAAGACTGAGAACATGGAAATTAATAAAAGTCATAAATAAAGTCGCCGGACGTGGTGGTGGAGCACACCTTTAATCCCAGCACTCCAGAGGCATTGGTTTAGCACTGTTACATGATATAAGGTCAGCAAACAAAATCTACCTATATTTCTGTATGGTAGCAAACATTTGAAAATGAAAATTCAAGAACAATTCAATTTACCTTAGTGTTAAAGAACATAGAATAAATTTAATGTAACATATGTAAGACGTGTATCCTTGAAACTGTAAGGTGCAGGCTGGAGAGATGGCTCAGAGGTTAAGAGCACTGGCTGCTCTTCCAGAGGGCCT
>LOEQ01006034.1:36806-47172 GCA_001685075.1 Bramus lutescens
TTTTTTGTGTGTGTGTGTGTGTGTGTGTCTATTGTGACTAGGATTGTTTTCTTACTTGGTATGCTTTTTATTTATATATAGGAGGGCTACTGATATTCTTTTTTTGGAGTTTTTAGAGTCTTTTATGTATAGAATCATGTCATCTGCAAATAAAAGCACTGTGACTTCTTTCTAATTTTGTCCACTTTATCTCCTTCACTTTTCTTACTCTCTAGCTAAGTCTTTGAACAGTGTATTAAACAAGAATGAAGAGCTTGGATATCCTTGTCTTATTTCTGATTCTGGTGGAAATGTTTTTAGTTTTTTTGTTCAGTGTGTGCCTGTTGGAATTGTTGTATATTGCCATTGTATGTTTCCTGTGTCCCTATGTACCCTAGGATTTCTGTCATGAAAGATGTTGGATTTTTGCCTTTTCTGCATCTAATGAGATGGCCATGTATGTGGTTTCTAACTTTCGGTCTATGTAGTGGATTATGTTTATACTTTTGACCCATTTTTTGTATCTCTGGGATGAAACTTGACTATGATGCCTTATCTTTTTGTGTTCTCTTGAATTCAGTTTGCAAGTATTTTAATAAGAATTTTTATATTAGTGTTCATAGAGAGATTGGTCTCTTTTTTTGGTTGAGTTTTTGTCTGGTTTTTGTGTCAGGGTAATGATGACTTCATAAAAAGGATTTAGAAGTATTCCTTCATTTTTCATTTTGTAGAATAAATTGAAAGTATTGGTGTTAGTTCATTTAAGCTCTGATAGAATTCTGTGTTGTATCCATCTGGTTCTGAGGTTATCTTTGCATTTTTATTGCTGTAAAGAGACACTATGACCACAGCAACTCTTATAAACAAACACTTTAATTGGGGTGGCTGCCTTACAGTTTCAGAGGTTCAGTTCATTATCATCATGATGGAGAACATGACAGCATGCAGGCTAACTGTGGTGCTGGAGCTGAAATGCTACTTTATTGCAAGCAACAGGAAGTCAATTGACTGTCACACTGAGGGAAGTGTGAGCATATAAGACCTCAAAGCCCACTCCCCACAGTAAGACACTTCTTTCAACAAGGTCAGCACCTACTACAACAAAGCCATACTTCCTAATAGTACCACTTCCTTTGAGATTATGGAGGTCAATTACATTCAGACAACCACAGAGGTTTTTTTTTTGTGTGTGTGTATTTAGTTGTAAGACTTATTACTGCTTCTTTCTTATTGGTTGTGCGTGATCTATTGCTTACTTCATTGATTTTTGTTTAGCTTCTTTCTCAGTTTAGTGGAATGTAAGTTTTTGCATTATGGCCTTATGATTCTCTGAATTTCCTCAGTATCTTGAAATGCTTCTCTTTTCATCCTTGATTTTATTAATTTATGTCCTCTTTTGGGGAGGAGTTAATTTGTCCAAAGGTTAATATTTTCAAAGAATCAACTCTTCATTCAGTCTTTGTGGGGTTTTTTTTTTCACTTCTGTTTTCTGATTTTGGTCTTGACTATTAATTCTCTCTTACCAGCTACTCTTAGTTTTTGGTGTTTTTGTTTTTCCAAGGCCTTCATGTGCAACATTAGGTTGTTAATATGAGATCTTTCCAGTTTTGTGATGTAAGATCTCTTTTTTAGGACTGTCTTCATTGTTTCCCATAGCTTTTGGTATTCATTTTTATTCAATGGTGTGTTTAGTTAGCTTTTATGAGTTTGTGTACTGTCTTTTCTGTTGTTACCCAGCTATATTACTTGGTGATCAGATGGAATGTAGCATGCTATTTCAGTTTTTAAGAATTTGTTGGGGCTTGTTTTGTGTCCTAATATGTGGTCTATTTTGGAGAAAATTCTGTGAGCTATTAAGAAAAAAGTACAGTGTTTAATTGGAATGTTCTATAAATGTTCACTAGTTCTGTTTGATTTATAATGTCTTTTAACTGTAAAATTTTTTGTCTGGATAGCCTTTCTATTGACGACAGTGGGGTGTTTAAGTCACCCATTGTCACTGTGTTGGGGTCAGTCTGTGATTTTTGATCTTATAGTGTTTTTTTCTTTTTTATGAAATTGGGTACCCCTATGCTTGGTGCATAAATGTTTAGGATTGTGTTTAACCTTTTGGTGAAATTTTCCATTAATGAGAATGAAGTGTCCTTTTCTAGGTCTTCTAACTAGTTTTGGTTTGGAATCAATTTTTTCAGATATTCCGTTAGCTTTGCTTGCTTATTTCTTAGTCCCATTTGCTTGGAATACTTTTTCCCATGCTGTGTCCTAAGACCATCACTGATGATGAGGTGTTTATCTTAGAGACAGTAACAGATGGATCTTGTTTTCTAATCCAGCCTTTTTCCTTTTAGTGGGAGATTGAGACCATTAATATTATTATTGAACACTATTTATTCCTGCTTTCTAGTTATTGTGTTTTCTTAGACTTCATTTGGTTCATTGATACAGGGTTAAAATTTTGTTCTCTTAAATATATTTCATCCTTTCTTTAGACAAACATCCATTGTACAACTGACTTGGCTTACATAAATTCCTTCAGTTTGTTTTTATTATGCGAAGTTTTTCTTTTTCCTTTGATTATGAATGATAATTTCCCCAGGTGTAGTAGTTTGTATTGAACTCTATGGTGTTTGATTGGTTTTGGTTTTTTGAGACAGAGTTTCTCTGTGTAGTTCTCTAGACCAGGCTGGTCTCGAACTCACAGAGATCCATCTGTCTCTGCTACCTTAGCACTGGGATTAAAGGTGTGTGCAACCACCGCCCAGCACAGCACATTTACCTCTTGGCTTTACCTTTCTCTATTCAATATACCTCTCTTTACTCCGTGGCTGGCAGTATGAAGGCATAAGTCACAAAACAATCCCACGCCTGTTCAGAATTACGGATAATAAAAGGGTTATTTATTTAAGTGGAAAACTTACAGATCACTGTCCTAGACAACAGTCCTCTGAGTGAACAGGAATAGAGTGTAGCAGCTGGAAGCGGGAGCAGGAAGCAAGAGTGCTGGCGCATGGTTACTGCTGCTTTTTATAGTGTAGTATAAGAGACCATGCCCAAGTGGGCTGGTATCTTAAAGGCTATTGGCCGCAGCAGCAGTATAGCTGGGTGAGGGTGACTGCACCCCCCTTCCTTTTCACTCTCCTGGAAAAGGGGGCTCTCTTTCTGCTCAACCCCCAATAAAGAACCCTGCTACACTTAGTTCCTCCCTACCATTTCCTGTCAGCTAGATTCAGCCTGCTGACCTCAGTTTAATTTTATTTAACCAAACAAATGTAACATGTCTTTACATTGTTAACAAAAACAGCAGAAACAAATGTAACACACCTTTTCACAGTTAAAATAATATTCTACAACAGGAATCTGTATCTGCTAGGTTTTATACATACCTACCAGAAGAAGGCTTTGTCATTCCTCTGAGTCTCACCCTGGGGGAACAGTCTTGCTCTTCCTTTTTGTTCCAGGCATTGGGTCCTTGATGTGGCCATGCCTATATTAACAATACAAATTACTCATGACTTATCCACTCTTTACACATTCACTCTGGACTTCTTAGCTCTCCACATTTATCTGGGGTTGGGAAGTCCTCTGTTGATAGGTGACTCTGTTCTTCCATCTGAATCATTGAGCAATTGGATTACCAATGCTGTTCTGGTCAGTGGGCAGTGCTTCATAGGCAGAATTTCAGATCTGACCATACCTGTTAGAATTCATTACAGTAATTAGAGTATACTCTAGTGAAAAATTCTTTTTGAGCTCCTTGTGCAAATGCTGGCATTGCCCCTTTGATCTTCCTACATGCTGCTTTGAGTTAGTTTTAGCATTATTAAATGCTATGCATATATGATGAGGGTTTCTTTTCTAGGCTTGGAATATTTTGTTTGTCTTGTTTCATGATACTGAAATACTAGTCCTGTACCACTTGGTCTGAGTTTTCTGAGAATGTGCTTTGCAGAGGGTGTCAGCTGCCAAGCCACCACAGAAGCAGAAAACTTCCTGAAATGTCTTGCTTTTATTCTGTAGATTGTCATTGCTGTGCTGCCATTGCCTTGGATATTGCCTTATCCCACCAGCTACCTAAGTGTGTTACTTTTCTTTCTTTTTTTTTTAAAGATTTATCTATTATGCATACAGTGTTTTTCATGCATGTATGCCAGTTCACCAGAAGAGGGCACCAGATTACTTTATAGCTGTCTCTGAGCCTCCATGTGGTTGCTGGGAATTGAACTCAGGATCTCTGGAAGGCAGCCAATGCTCTAAACAAACCTCTGACCCATCTTTCCAGCCCCATGTGTTACTTTTCTAATAGCTATTTTTCAGCTTTCCCCAGGTTATTCCTTGGAGACTCTGGCCAACTGTAACTGTTGTTTGCCATATTGGGTATCTCAGTAATTTTTTAAAAAATGATTTTTGAATTCTTATTTTTATTTGTGTATGTTACATGTATGCCTCTGTGGGTGTACATATTTGCACATATGGAGGCAAGATGAGGGCATTTTGTGGTGTCCTCTTGTCACTCTTTTCTTTTTCCTTTTCTTTGAGGCATAAGCTCCCTGAACCTGAAACTTGTTTGTTTGGATGGAGTGACAGCCAGCAAGCCCTAGCTACCCTCCTGTCTGTTCTGACTGTTCACTGCTAGTGTGCAGAACTAAAACTGCTTCTCTTTCTTTTGGTTTTTCAAGACAGGGTTTCTCTTTGTATCCCTGACTGTCCTAGAACTCGCTCTGTAGATCAGGTTGGGCTCAAGTTCAGAAATATGCCTGCCTCTTCTTCCTGAGTGCTGGGATTATAGTTGTATACCACCACCACCCAACTGAGAGCAACTTTTAAAAGGAAAGCTTGAGGAAGGATGCCACTGTTGTTGACATGGGCCCACATTGGCTGGAATTAAAGGTGTGTACCACCACTCTCCTGCTGATAACTAAAACTTTTTTTCATGTTGAGTAAGAATGTAGAAATGGTTGACTCTTTTATTTTTGGTTTCTATATTTTTAGTGGACTCTAGGATTTTTGTTTGTTTGATTTTTCCAGACAGAGTTTCCTCTGTGTAGCTTTGGAGCTTGTCCTGGAACTCACTCTGTAGACCAGGCTGGCCTTGAACTCACAGAGATCTGACTGCTGGGATTAAAGGCCTGCCCAGCAAGACTTCCTTCTCTATTCCTAATGGTGAAAGGAAAACATTTAGTCTTCTTCAACAGAGTATTTAGTTATAAATTCTGGTTTTTTTTTGTTTTTGTTTTTTAAAGCTGATTCTGGAGTGCCTTGTAGTAGATGACAAGTATTCTGATTTCAGTAAATGGACAGATAACAGAGAACAAAGTTTAGCCTGATTTCTGCAAACTAGTTAAGAACTAAGTAAATGTGAAGGTGAAAGAGTTCAGTATGGTAACAGAAAGTGGCACCAGGCTTTGGATTGGGTGAGTTGGCTTGATTATTGATTCTACCTGAGTAACAAGTTTCTTGGCATTTTGTCTTAGTTTCCCCATCTTTCTCTGTATTTTCATTGTTGTGAAGGCAGAGAAAGTAAAATGATTTTTTTTTGTAGACTGATGTTCATTGTTGTTCATTTGACAAAGAATTGCTATCCAAATGGCATAAAGCTATCAAGTGAAGTGTGATTAAATAAAATTGACTTAGATTATATTATGCTCTTCAAAGAAGCTATAGTATAATAGGTAATGTGGTAAATGCCTAAAATAAAAGGTTGAGAATGATGATTTGGTCACAAGAATGGTGCCAATAAGTCACTTTTGCATCTTGGAGTTGTTAGGAAGGAAAGGCTCTAGGACTATCCCTTGAAAATTAGGAAGGATTCACTATAAAAGATGGAGAATGTTCTCCATAGGTAATGAAAACACAGTATAGCATTGGTCTCATCTAGTAGTTGTTAGGTATATTAGTTTTGTTTCTGATACTGTGATAAAAATATACCTTGACAGGAAAAAAAACCTTTGTGGGGGAAAGGATTTATTTTGGTTTACAGTTCTGAAGCTATACAGTATTGTTATGTTGGGCAGAAATCGCACCACCAGGTGTGAGACTGTTCAGTCACATTTTATTCATAAACAGAAAGCAGAGAAAACAAAAAGTATGGCCAGGCTGTAAAACCTGAGTGTCTGCCTCTAGTGATGGACTTACTTAAGCAAGGTTACACTTAAAGTTTTTATAACTTTCCCAAACAGAGAGCCACCAGCTGGTGACCAAATGTTCAAATACATGCCATGCTTTAGGGAACATTTTGCATTCAAACCACAACAGTAGGGAAAGCTAGATTAGGACCATTCATTAGGAGTATCATCAGTAGTGTTCTTGCTATATAAATATTAGCGAGCATCTGGAATTGGCCAGGTTTGCATTCAAAGTCAAAGCTTTGAAGATATTGTCTCTCAGTTTAGTTGGGTAAGGCGATTAAGTTATTTTTATTATGAGATAAGACAATGTGGGAGGATTATGGGACAAAGATTATTTCTAGTTCTGTTATATTAAAAGAAGGTTTTTGTTGGTGTGTGTGTGTGTGTGTGTGTGTGTGTGTATGTGTATGATTCATATATCCTAGACTGGTCTGGAGCTTGCTCTGTAGCCTTAAACTTTGACCTGATCTTCCTACCTTCACCTTCTGAGTGCAGGGATTATAGTTGTGCCCCCACCATGCCTGGTTTATGTTGTATAGGTGATTGAACTCAGGACTTCATGCATGCTAGTTAAGTATCAATTGAGCTATATCCCCAGTTTCAGTAAAGGCAAATTTTAGATAGGTGGTAAGCATTGTACTAAAACGTTGTATCACTTGATAGGCAGATGCAGGAGGTGATTAGAGGAATGTGAGAAAAACATTCTGGGCCTGGCATTTGGTTTATTTTTGAATGGCTGGACAAGGGCTTTGGACATGCTGTGGCTAAGGACTTTGGGTAGAGGGGTATTGGAAGATTGTTCAGGTGGCTGCTTGGAGAGTAATCAATCAATCAGAAAGGGTGGAGATTTGATGTAGGAGCCTGGTAAAGAGCCTTCTCTAAGTAAGTGGTGATGCAGAGTCTAATGTAGAGAAGAGTAGTGTAGCTGTTTAAGTTAAAGAGTCTGGAGATTTTAACGTGGAAAAAATAGAGAGTTGACAGGACTTGGAGACCAGTTGGATGTCGCAGCGGGGGCGGCGGTCTGTGTGGCGTATAGAGTGACTTCAGGTTTCTGCCCTCCTACCTGGCATCTTTGAGTATAAGGAATATCTCAGACATACTCTTTAAAGGTTTTAAATGTATTGTACTGAGGGCTAGGTATGGTAATTGGAAGTAGTGAGGTAGTGGCTAAGCCAGGGCTTCATAACCATCTCTGGTATAGAGGTATATGATGAGGATTTTAAACAAGCTTTTAAAGTAAGTGTTACTGTGAGAATTCCATGAGGATGTAAGATAAATAAGGCAAAAAAAAAAAGTAGGCTAAGAAGTGTTGAGGGTAATGGCTATTGTATTGGATATTGGTTACATGAGCTTCTGTGTTTTCTTTCACCCCAAGAAGTTGCATTGGCAAATGATGCTCAATGGTGGATTGGATAATCTTTCAGCAAAAATAATTTAGGTTGCTAAAAATTGATTATTTTGGTTTTAAGACTTGGCATACCTCTAGACTAGTGAAAATTTTAGAAAAAAATGAAATCTAATTTAGATGACTTAGGAGACTTTAAAAAGAGACCGCAAAGGTGATGCAGGTTAAGGGAGCTCACAATGCTAAGTCAGCACTAAGAGCAAACCCTGAAATGACAAGAATACAGTGCTGTTGGAGCTGTGGGGAAGAGGGTATGTCACAGTAGCTATGATGGCAAAGGGGACAAAGCTGCCTGAATTTGTGAGAGTTCACCAAGTACATTGCTCAGAACTGGATTCTTCAGAGTCTCTGTGATAAAGTTGGAATGACCAGGACATCATGCTCTCTCCCTTTAAGGTAGTGATTCTTAACCTGTGGTTCTCAGCCCCTTTGCCAAACTTCTGCTCCAAAAATATTTACATTACAATTCATAACAGTAGCAAAATTACAGTTATGAAGTAGCAACGAAAATATTTTTATGGTTGGAGGTCATCACAACATGAATAATTGCATTAAAGGATTGCAGCATTAGGAAGAGAACCACATTGAGAACCACTGCTTTTAAGGGACACTTAACTAGCCTAGTTAATTGATAGTGAGCTCTAGCCTGTTTGAGTTGCAATTCTGGTTTTACTTTAATTGTATAAATCTAAGTAAATTTGGAAAAGTTCTTAAAAGCATAAGATAATCTCTTAGTTTTTTAAAAGATTTCTTAAAATTTTTGTTTGTAAATATTGTGTGTGTGTGGGGATATGTGCAAATGAGTGCAGTGCCCATAGAGATCAGAATGTGGCTTTGGATCTCCTGGAGCCAGGTGCCTGACCTTGGTGCTGAACCTTTGAGAACACTACCTGCTCTTAATTTCCACCACCCCGTGCCATCTTTTTAGCTCCTAAAGAGATCTTTAAGTTACTTAAAACCAGCACTGAGCCGGGCAGTGTTAGCACATGTTTTTAATCCCAGCACTCGGGAGGCAGAGAGACAGGTGGATCTTTGTGATTTGAAGCCAGCCTGGTCTACAGATGAGTGCCAGGACAGCCAAGGCTACACAGAGAAATCCTGTCTCAGAAAACCACAAGCAGAAAAACCAACAAGCAGTGAATAGTTAACGTGTTCACTGTAAATTCAACAGATAAAACTATCATAAAAACCTATTTTAATTGTTTACTTAGTTATGTGTTTGCATGCACACGTGTGCATGCGTGCATGCTTACGTGTGTGTGTACATTGAGGTCAAGATAGATTGCAGAAATTGGTTCTTCTACCTTATGGGTCCTTGGGGCTAGAACTCTTGGTATTTAGATTTGGTGACAAATGCTTTAACACTAAGTTGTCTTGTCCAAGAAAAAAAAATTAAGAAATTTTATTCATAAGAATTTTAGTAAGATTGTTATAGTGTAACTTGTTATAGGTTTAAAGATGCGTTTCTTTCTCACCCTCACACAGCTATACCTGAAACATTAACAAAATGGTAAGGTTTTTGGCAATGTTGGCAAAATTATTAGTTAAAATCATCTATACTTGAGTTTTCTTTTTTATATTAAATTTTAGGTCATCAGACTATTAGCTGTAAATAGTAAATGTATCATTGGAGTTTACTAGCAACTTTGCAGAGTCTGAGAATGTATTACATACAATTTTTGTGTCTGTATTAAATGGGTAACCCAAGTCATGGTCCTAGGAAACACATTGTAGAAAAATTGCTTTATAAAAGTCTCTGCTATTACCTGTGATGAGATGCCATCTCTTTGCTTTCTTTTTCTTGCTGTTCATTGGTAACTACCTGATCAGGGGGATACACACATGACTTAAATATGTTTTGTTTGGAGCTCAACCATCTGAAAGGAGAAGAAACAATCAAAATGTAGCCAAGTTTCCTAATATAGCCCTTGCTTTCTATATAAAATTAATGCAGGTTATTTTACAATCTTTCTTTGATTTAGTTTTCACTTATTTTAGTGAATAATTGTAAGTTTATCTTTATTTCGATAATTGGTATGTACAGCTGCTTAATGAATTAGAATATTTTAAAAGCTTATGTTTTTATTATTCAGAAATAATTGCATATATTTTTATGTAAGGCATGGGGCTTGTATGCAGTGATAGCTCAATGCTGAAACAAACTAGGTCTTATTTCTACATTTGTTTTGAAAGAAATTGGGAGGGGAACTTAGAAGAGGAGTAACAGGGAACTCTGAAGTATCAAAAATAGGACTCAGGGTGGTAACTCAGAGACACAATTTGTTTGTACCAGAAACTACTGTGACTGAGGGAAAAGGGTAGAAGACTATCTGCTGCTGTCTTTGTTTGATCCTTACTGCCTATTCCTCCTCTCTGACTTAGCAGTGATGGCCTGTTGCTGCCCTAATTGTTATTTTTCTTATGAAGTTTTTTATTGTTTTGTTTTAAATCCAGCCTTATCTTTGAGCATTCATAGGTCAGAGAAAAAGAAGAATATTTTAAAGAAAATTGCCATCTGGTATTTTATTTGGAAATAACAACAAAACCTTTCAGAGATGCTGTATTATTATTTTGAAATTAAGTAAATTTGTTTCACTTCAGAGATTCAAATTAACACTCTATAAAATTTAATTTGGTTGCTGACTAAATATTAATTATTTTTCACCAGACGGTCTGCCAAATCTCGAAGCAGAAGCCCATATTCATCTAGGCACTCAAGATCTCGTAGCAGGCACAGATTGTCTAGATCCAGAAGTCGTCACTCAAGCATTTCTCCTAGTACACTAACTCTCAAGAGTAGCCTGGCAGCTGAATTGAACAAGAATAAAAAGGCACGAGCTGCAGAGGCAGCAAGAGC
>LOEQ01006034.1:47193-65606 GCA_001685075.1 Bramus lutescens
AAGCCACAAATGCATCTACCCCTCCTAAGGGGAGTACAGAAACTGGTGCCAGTGCCTCACAGACAAACCACGTGAAGGATGTGAAGAAACTGAAAACTGAACATGCACCTTCGCCCTCAAGTGCTGGGACCGCCAAAAATGACAAAGTAAAGACAAAGCCACCCCTTCAAGTCACAAAGGTAGACAATAACTTGATTGTAGATAAAGCCTCCAAGAAAACAGCTGTTGGGAAGGAAAGTAAAGCTGCTGCTACAAAGGAAGAACCAGTTTCTACTACTAAAGAGAAAACTAAGCCCCTCACACCAAGCGTAGGCGCTAAGGAGAAGGAGCAACATGTGGCTTTAGTGACCTCTACATTACCCCCGTTACCTTTGCCTCCCATGCTTCCTGAAGATAAAGATACTGATAGGTAAGTGCAAACATTTGAAATTTGTCAGTAACTATTTAAAGAAAAAAATGAACCTTTAAACTGAGAAGTATGATTTAACTCTGGATTATCCTTCCCCAAAGTTAGTATAAAAGCCTTTTTATTTTGTTGGGTTTTGGGGAATGGGTGAGTAGAGAGGATTGAGCTGTCGTTGCTCTGTGTAGCTAGCCCTTGGCTGACCTGGAATTTACTATGTAGAACCGGCTAGCCTCTTAGCTCAGGAGCTCTCTCTGCCTGACTTCGGAATGCTTAGGTTAAGGGTGTGCACTACCGCATTCAGCCAGCTCCAGCTTTCTTGATCTACACTGTTTTATGCCTTTTCTCTTTCAGTTTTTTTTTTTTTGGCTCCTTGAATGGATGTATATGTTTTTTGGGTAGGAAATTTTCTATTACTGCTACTATAGACATGACTGAGGTAGTCATTTCTTCCAGTGACTGACTTAAATACAAAGTGTATAAAAAGGAAACATTCTTTTCAGGGAAGTTTTAAGTTATTAAAATGTGAAAAAGAAAAATGGTTAGAAGTAATCACTTGGATCAGGCAGGAAATATTTTTATAGCCTTATTTGTTTTGTTAGAAGTACAATACACTTTGTTAGTGGACTACATGTGGAAGATCATAGCTGTTGATAGTCTTATGTTTTCAGTTTTTCTGTGCTCTATTTCATGTTATATCCAACAAAGAATATTTATCATGAAAAACCACAGATTAGTTATTTGAATTAGATGACCTGATAGAATGCTGTAAGCTAAAGTTCTGTGCGTCTCAGATACTGTCATTATTAGCTTTAGCATAAATCAGGACTGGGGGAAATGTAAGCTACCTTAGGTTAATGATGTTTTCATTTTACAAAAGTAAAATGCCTAGTTATTATTCTACAGAGTTGCAAAGTATAATAGACCTCATGCTTTGTTTGAAAAGGACTGGTGTTTAGGTTTTGGTAAGCAAAGAACTGTTGGCTTTCTCTTCCTCTTTTATAAGGGAGGAACAACTCCTCATCTCTCCAGCCCCTTTCACCAATTTTAGTGAGCATGGTAGTTTCATGTTTAAAAGTTTCTTTTTAGAAACCTGGTGTGGGTTTTTGTTGTTTGTTTTTGTGTTAAACAGGTTGAAATTGTCTTGTTGATGCAGAGAGATCGTCTTTTCTGATAGTGTTTCTGGAAACCCGAATATGGAAGGTGTCTTTATTTACTTTATTTAAAGATAATTTTAAAGAACAGTAATGGTCTACATAATCTCAGTAGCCATGTTTTAAGGAGCACTTTCCACCTTTGCATTCTTTAAGTATGCCTCTACCCACTTCTAGTTAACTGTCACATTTACATTCTTAAATAAATCTACAAAAGATTGTGCTTTTTGTGACTGATTTTGTAAATCTGTACTCTTGTTACTTTTATGTATTTGGGCATTTTATAAAGTTAAACAATAAAATTAGTATTTTAACTTTCTAGAGCAGTGGGTCTCAACCTTCCCAGCGCTGCAACCCTTTAATATAGTTCCTCATGTTTTAGTGACCCCCAACCATAAAAATATTTTTGTAGCTACTTCATAACTGTAATTTTGCTACTATTATGAAACATTTATTGTTTTTACTGAGCTATACATTTTCTCCCCTCTCCCCTTCTGCCCTCTCCTGTGACCCCAACACTCCTCGTTTACTCAGAAGAGCTTGTCTTTTTCTTCTTTCTATGTAGATTCATGTATGTTCACGGAGGGACAAGTGCTGCTTCAGAGCAGAACATTTGTGATTCCTCCATACACACCTCAGTAAGCTAGAGATTACTTAAAGTAACTAAACCAGTGTCTCCTATATTGCTTATATTTAGTTAGAGAACAAATACATATTTCTACACAACTATTTACCGATATTATATCTGTTTATTCTGAGCCCATATTGTTGATAAATAGGATTTTGCAAGTGAACACTGTGAAAATACATGTTATCTTCCAGGCCAGGGCCGATACTTTTGAGATTAAAAGAGTTTTTGTCTTTGTTGGGGTTAGCTTAGCATAATTTCCTTTCCTTTCCAGCCTTTTCTCAGTGCAGCATCATAATTCTCTGTCTGTCATGCCTAACTACTTTGTTTTGGAAAATTAGAGAAGTCATTTATAAGACATATGGAAATGACAATGCTTGTTATTTACAATATTTTTTTTTATAAAATAACGACAAACAAAAACTCTGGTCTGAATATTTATGTAAATTCTCTGATTTAAAAATATTGACAGTTAATTTTCTTTACAGTACACTGGATAAACTGAATAATACCTTCTAGTTTCAATAGGCTTCTTGAAGCTTTTAAAATAGGTTGACCATTTTATCTGATAATTTTTTGCTCATTTTTCAGAAAATTTTCTTACTATTATTTGCTTTTATTCAAAGACAGTTTGCTTGCAACACTTGGATGTAATGAGTTTGGATACACACAGCTTTGCAGAGCCAGATCTCCATGCCAAAAACAGCTCTTACTTCCATTTGTTCACACTTAACTTTATTTTCTTCAGCAGTCAAAAATTTCTTCACCTTGTTGGTGTTACATATTTCTTGTTAAGGATTTTATTTATCTTTGTTACTGTAAAATATGGAAAATTTAAACATTTTTTTATAGAAAGCAGCAAAATATTTTTGTTATAATGTTCTGAAAATATAATCTCTGGTGATTTATATAATAATATAGTTGAATGTATTTCCTTAAGTAAAAAAAAAGGTGAAGTTAAGACTTTTAGACCCCTTTCATCAAAATGTACTTAAGTATCTCAGAAAAAGAGAAGTTTTACTAAAGTTTTAATACAAGTTAAAGACTTTATATTTCTACTTTAAATAGGCATAGTTACAAACAGAATAGGTTTCAAATAGAATTTAGCTAACGTTCAGCACCTCATCATGCTATGAATCCATTTGTCTAGTATTTTATTTTACTGCTTACCAATTTTCAAAAAAATCTGACCTTTTATATGAAAGAAACAGTAGCATAATATTTGTTACTTTTTATTAAGTCTCCAGGACTTTACACAAAACTATAAAAGCCTGTAATATTTGTTGAGTAGCAGGATGGTAACATTGAGAAATTGGCTGGGTAATTCCTTGCAAATAACTTTCTTTTCAAATATGTTTACCTGCTAAAGAACCTTCTAGAGAGTAACAGTTATGAAGAACAAAGATTATTTTCCTTCTTGGCAAATAGTTTTCAGTATGTGGTACTAAAGGACCTTTGTATCTGATAATAATAATATTCAGTAGGAATAGAAGTGGTGTCAACTAAAGTTAAATTATTTTCAGTGATATGTTTATAAATTTTGAGCCACAGCAGAATATGAGCTTTTCCATTATTAGATTGAAAACGTGTGAAAGTATATAAGGTCCAAATTTTATTATCATTAAAAGGTTCCCTTTTAACATGTCTTGATTTGGTAACAAATTTTTAGTATTTGGGAAATTTTAAATTATCAGTTACAATTCAGATACAATTAGAAAACTGTAGCTCTTTGAGTATTTTTCAAAGTATAGGACTAACCAAGGTTATAATAATTCTATTATGGAAGGCCAGAGTTCATGATGACAGAGCAAAGGCATGATAGCAGGAACAGCTTTCAGATCTTCTCTTGCCTCTGTCTCCCAAGTGTTGGGATTAAAGGCATGCTCCACAGTGCTTGGCTGAGAGCTCACATCTTGATCAACAAATTAGAGGTGGAGAGAGAGCATGGGTAATGAATGGCTCTTTAAAACTTTAAAGCCTGCTCTCCAACAATGCATATCTTCTAATTCTTTTCAAATAGTTTCACCAATAGGGATCAAAATGCCTGTGGGGGTTCATTATCAGTTAGACCACCACAGGTCTTTAAAAATTAAAAATTCATGGGCTGGAGAGATGGCTCAGTGGTTAAGAGTACTGGCCTTACGGAGATTTTAAGTTCAGTTCCCAGCAACCACATGGTGGCTCATAACAATCTGGTGATTGTAATGAGATCTGGTGCCCTCTTCTGGCATGCAGGTGTACATGCAGATACAGTGTTCATGCATAAAATAAATAAATCTTTTTAAAAAATAGAAAATCATGTGGTTCAGAAAAATTAACACTGAAAAGAATGATATTGGATTAATTGGTTTGGATTATGTAAATGGAAAAGAATAGTGGTATGTCATTTGCAGATTATGATTTTATTTGCTTAAAGCATCATTTCTTCCTACTAGAATTAAATAGTACAAGATTCATGAGGTTTCTTGCAAGCATAACTAGTTGATTTTTTTTTTTCAGTTCACAGTTTTGAAATTAGATCTATATTTTTTTGAAGTTTAAAATTTGTTGTTTTATTTGTGTATGTGAATTGTGTATGCTATTTGGATACCATAGTGCTTATATCAGGTCACAGGACAACCTTTGATGTTGGTTCTTATCCTTATACCTTGTTTTAGGCAAGTTCCCTTTGCTTAGCCACTTCAATGTGAATATCAGGCTAGCTGACCCATGAGCTTTCAGGGATTCTTCTGTCTTTTTTTCCCCTCTCATGTTAGGAACACTGGAATTGTAGACTTGTGCTCTGTGTCCAGCTTTATGTGAATTCTTGGGATTTGAACTGAGGTTTTTTTGCTTGCATGCCTAGCTCTACTACTCATGGAGCCACCTTCCCAGCTCCCTATTAAAATAGTCTTAGATTTGCAAAGATAAAAAGATTCTAGAATCCCTGTTTACTTTGCATTTATTATGAGTATCAATATATTACCATTAAGGTGTACACTTCATAGATTTCCATGTTTTTTTACTTAATTCTGTGTCATTTCTTTTCCTACAAACATTTCTAAGTTTCGACTTAGTGTAGACAGGAGTTTCTGTCCCGCCCAGTCTTGCAGCCATTCAGTCCTAAAGAAACACACAGAGGCTTATATTAATTATAATATAATTATACAATAATTATAACAGGATTATTAGTTCAGGCTGCTTATTAACTAGCTCTCAGAACTTAAATTAATGTCTATGTTTAGCCATGTGGTTTGGTACCTTTTCTCAGTAAGGCATTCTCATCTCTGTGTCTGGCTGTTAACTGACTCTGCCTTTCCTCTTCCCAGAATTCTCTTAGTCTGGTTGCCCTACCTATATTTCCTGCCTGGCTACTGGCCAATCAATATTTTATTAAATTAATACGAGTGACAAATCTTTACAGTGTACAAGAGCATTAACTCACAGCAAACTTAGTGGTTGAAGAATAGTGTTCTTTTTAGCTGGATGTGAAGTGTGATTTAGGAAATACATCCTATGCATGTTGTTTAAATCTTAAAACATGACCTTATTTTTATTATATAATCAAATATTTGTGGCTTATGTGGCCCCTCTTTTCTTTTCTTTAGCTTAAGAGGCAATATTTCTGTAAAGGCAGTTAAAAAAGAAGTAGAAAAGAAACTCCGATGTCTGCTTGCTGATTTACCGTTGCCCCCTGAGTTACCAGGAGGAGATGATCTTTCTAAGAGTCCGGAGGAGAAGAAAACAGCAGCACAGTTACAGAGCAAAAGAAGGCCTAAGTATGTGCTTGCTTTCTGCACTTCCCTTGACTGGAAACATTATATCCTGGATCATTATAAACTTAGAAAACATTGAGATTTAAAATGAAAAGTGTATTTTTATTTTAACAGATTTATTTATTTATTGTACAGATTGGTTGAGAGTTCTGAAACAAATTTTTATAAGTGGTATACCTATTTGCCTTGACTAATAAAACCAAATGAAAATTTCTTACAGTTTGTATTTATTAATTTGGGGGTGTTGTATGTGTCAGAGATATTAGCTGTAGTTAAGATAGCTAATAAATGTGAAAACACTGAAACAGCGAAGTGGAAGGCAGCATTCAGTGAGCTCAAACAAAGTCAGTAATGGACAGTGTTTCCTTTTGCTTTTAGCTATTCATTTCTCCATATAACTTCATACGTTCTCAGTTTTCCAAAACACAGAATTTTTCAGAATGGAGCTAATGTAGCTTCGTGTTAAATACCTGATAGAGTTCTTTTCCTTGAAACTAAGGAATGAGAACAATGATGCTTTAAAAAAAATCTGCTTAACAAAGGGAAGTTCAAACTTTGGGGTGGATTTGATTTAGTATTGTTCTTCAGGTAATGTGTAATTTAAAAATATGAGGTCATTTTTTATTATGAGGAAAAAGCATTAGTCTATCCTTGAATCCTTCTGCTTCAACTCTTAAATTTCTGCTACAGTTAAAACACTACATAATAACATCTTTTTAAAGAATTTGACTTTTGTCATAACTATTAAACGCTGCCCAACTATGGAATTCTGAATCTTGATTTTATATGATTAATTTTCTATTCTTATTTGAGTGAAGTTTTTTCAGTGCTTTTAGGGTGGTTTTGTCCTGCTCTGTATCTCAGTTTGTAAGTAATTTTTAGTCATTTTATTTTGTTGATGTTTGTTAACCTTGTACTATGTGTGTGTGTATATACACATATACATTCCCTTCTCTCTGTATGCACATGTATATACACATTTATGAGAAGAGAGAATCATTGACTGGAACAACAAAACTTTATGGGAACAGAGGAGAAAATCTTGACTCTAGTGATGTTGGTTTTAACCCACTTATTGAAAAGGTACATTTCTAAAAGCCTTTTAAAGAAGCCTTGTTGCTTCTTTTTTTTCCTTTAAGTTTTACAGAAGAGTCAGTATGTAGAAATTATAAGTTTTTTATGAAAATTTATAATATCAACTAGTAATAGCCTTTCTTACATTAATTTTCACAAATACACAAGAATAGGGTGAAATAACAGATTTAAGATTGGGCGGGATTGGTTTTGAATTAAACAGTTCATTCAGTTTGCTTGATTGTCTATAAAAACTTCAGAACTATATTTAATAGAATATGTGGGCCTCGCTATGGTGAAATCAAAGAAAAAGATATTGACTGGGGAAAACGCTGCGTGG
Organism: Bramus lutescens; assembly: GCA_001685075.1. Taxonomy (NCBI): domain Eukaryota; kingdom Metazoa; phylum Chordata; class Mammalia; order Rodentia; family Cricetidae; genus Bramus; species Bramus lutescens. The sequence continues at coordinate 54,548 of LOEQ01006034.1, forward strand.
ATAAATTTGATATCATCGGAATTATTGGAGAAGGTACTTACGGACAAGTTTACAAAGCCAGGGACAAAGACACTGGTAAGAATGTTAAGTTTGGGATGGAACATGCTTACTTTTTGTTTTTCTTCTGATGTATAGTTTAAAAAATTTCCAAAGAAGTAAAAATTCTTGTGTTGCTGTTTAGTCTTAATTTTATTCTGCATATGCATTTTTCTGTCTACTTAAACCAGTATCAGTACATACAGGTACACAATAAACTTGTAAAAATCGTTCCTTTGGTATTTGTGCTTTGCTTATAGTGGGATTTAGCGATGTGTTCCTTTTGTGGTGAATAGTGATTAAACTCTTTGTACCTACGCAAAAGTATTAGTAGTTTGTTTTTCTTTTTGAGTCAAGGTGTTAAATATGTAGTCAAGACTGCTTCTAATTACTCCTGCCTTAGCTTCTTGAAGACTCGGGTTATAGGCATGCTCCACCATGCTTGTTTTTAGGAGCAGGCTGTTTTATATTAAGACTCATATAGTACTTTTCTTTTGCCCATCTTTCTTTCCTCTATAGGAATTACCCTTTGAACCAGATTCGGAAGGTTACATTTTTTAGAACATTCATTTTTCAGAGCATAATCAAGAATCTGGGGGGAAGGTTTTTAAAAACTCCTCCAAAGAAGACACGTAATTGTGTTAGAAGTCACATTATAGAAGTTTGACATTTTGCTAAATAATGCATTGAGCTGCATAAGCTAGCTTTTTTTTTTTTTTGTGGTGGGAGGAGGATTTCTCTGTGTAGCCCAGGTTAGCTTCAACCATAGAAGTCTGTCTGCCTCTTACTCCCAAGTGCTTGGATTAAAGGTGTGTGCCACCCCTCCCCAACAGAATTAGCTTTTTTTTTTTTTAAGCTTAAGTTCATTTTTAACATGAACTAAGATTAAAATTGACAGCTATTTGAGGTCATTTAGTATATGGGAGAACACCTTGTACTTAAAAACTAATGAAGGTAGTTAGAATATAGAATAACTATTGGTATCTATAATATTATCAATAAGATTAAATTATAACTTTTAGAAGCTTTAATGATTAAAACATACTATACTATAGGAAAAAGTCATAAAAATGAAAAATAAATTTTAATGCTTAAGAGCATACATTTTTCTCCTTAGAAAATATGTAACGTTAGTCCCCCTTTTCCATCCAGAGAAGTAGAATGAATGAATATGTCTTTATTATAGTGAACATTTTCTTATGCTGATAGATGCCCAGCCTACTAAGTCTGTATACATTCCCATAAAACAAAACAAAGCACTCTAAACCTCCAAAATTTAAAGCATTTCTTGACTTACACTTACAATAACTTTGTGTTTGTGTGTATGTGTGTCTGATTAATTACTTGGTGTCTGATACAAAATTCACACACACCTAAATTATGTGGCAATATAGTATAATGGGAGAAAATGTATTTTTTTGAGACAAATTGGACCCCATCTTCATGATTAGGTAATTGGTGAGTTTGAGCAATAAATGCTGGAGTATATTTTCCATTCAGAGAGGTGAGAGAGAGAATGAGAGTGAATGCATATTAATATGAATGAATGAGTATCCTGGATATATCGATTGTTCCCTCTTTTACACAGAAAAGAATGGTAAAAATCCCACTCTTCATCATTTTTTCCTGTATCAGTAGAGAGTATAAAACAAATACAGACCTTCCTCATCCTATCCAGGTGCATAGTGTTCAATGCAATGTAAAAGTTCATAATTTTTTTAAGAGGTTAATTTCTTTAACAACAAATATTATTTGTTATGTTGGAAACAAATACTTTCGTGAATTATAATTTTAAAATGTAGAAATGGAAACTATAAGAAAAGTATATAAGTTAAATAGAGAAAAGTATCTTTTGATAGCTAGTAACCTGATTTTATTTAACTGTCTAATAGGAGAAATGGTAGCCTTGAAAAAAGTACGTCTGGATAATGAAAAGGAGGGCTTCCCAATAACAGCAATTAGAGAAATTAAAATTCTTCGGCAACTCACCCACCAGAGTATCATCAATATGAAGGAAATAGTGACTGATAAAGAAGATGCTTTGGATTTTAAGAAGGACAAAGGTATGTATGCATTTTTCATGTTTTTTAATTCATGTTCTTTCCAACTTGAAGATTTTATTACTAGATGATGATCATTCATGTATTGGGTAGATAAAAATGTTCTCTAATGTCAAGCTATTTTAAAATTTAGTAGATTTAAAGAATTACATTATTTTTAATTCAGTGGTTCTTGAGTTTCTTAAGTCAGCTAAGTCAAATGTACTTACCAGTGTTACAACCAAGTACTGAAATAGTAACACTTTCTTGAGATTGGATCTATATTTAATCTTTTTACTGAATGAGAAAGATATTACAGTATATTTATATTGCATTTTTACATTTTGAATTCTATGAATTCAAGGAAAAAAATAAAGATATGAGGGGATATGTGTGCTCATGCATGTGTGATAGGTATGCTTGTGTCTATGTGCTGATGCCAGAGAAGATATCAGGTGTCCTGCTCCATCACTGTCTGCTTTATTTCTCTGAGAACAGGGTTTAGCATTGAACCTAGAGTTGTACTGGTAGCTAGCAAGCCACACTGATCTTTTAGTCACTACCTTTACATAGAGCTGGGGTTACAGTATGTGTATGTATGTGACCATTCCCAATTTTTGGTATATGTTCTGTGGTTTTGAATATTCAACTCAGTGCTTACCCTCTGAACCATCACCTCAGCTTCCCACTGGCACCTTTTGGCAGGCATATACCATATTGCAAAGTATGGGATCAGTGTTCTTGAAATTGTTTTCAGTAAGTTAATACATGGTTGCTTTTAATTTAAAAAATACTACTAAGAAAAGTTTGACTTTTATTACAAGTGGTTGCCATTGGGCATGCATTAAATCTAATATAAACATTTAAATTACTTGGACTGTGTCTTAGTGTTTTTTTTTTCTTCTCCCCCTTCCGGTTTCTGTGATAGATAAAATGCTCTGACCAAAAGCAACTTAGGAGTGGAGGAGTTTGTTTGGTTTACATTTCCAAGTCATGGTCTTTGAGGAAAGTTGGGGCAGGAACTTATGTAGGACCTCATGGTAGACATCATGGAGAGGAATGGTGATTGCTGGCTTGCCAATCTCATGTTTAACTAGTTATCTCATGTAGCCCAGGACAGCTTGCCTAGACATGGTACTGCCACGGTGGTTTGGGCCCACCTCTTTCTATCAGAAATAGACAGGGCTCCACATACATCCCACAGGCCGTTCTGATCCAGGCAGTTACTTAATTGAAGGCTTTTTCTCTTCCAGTGTGAGCTTGCTTCATCAGTTTGACAATAAAATCAATCATCACAGTTAGTTTACAAAATTGTAAACTAACTCTTTACTGGCTGCACATACACAATCTTACTGTTCTGGGATGCACAGTTTTAAATATTCAATAGATCACATAATTATTTTTTATAAATTACTCTATTTTTAAAAGTATTCTGTATGTAGTATAGAGATAAGAATAATCTTAACTGTTACTTTTTTTGGGTTTTGGAAAATCCATATTTATTAGTGTGACATTTGTCATGCTTTGTTGTCTTAACCTTACTTTATTGCTTCTGATGCACAATAGAAAGAAAGGTGCTTACTGGCTTGACTTTAGTTATAAAGTGTCTCTGATTTGAGACTTAATTTATTAGCACTGTGACCTTATTAGCAAGGTGTTTTATCTCTTCTTAGCCTGTTTTTTTTTCCATCCTTAAAAGGGGACCATTGTATCTCTTTCCATGTAGTAAAAATTATAGTGAGGATCTTAACCATGAGGTAGAGTGCAAATAGAATTTGTTTTGCCTCTGTGTTCCAAAGTGCAGACAGAGGAGTGTGTTTGTTCTTCCTCTCACATGCCCTGAGTCTCTTGTTTTCATCTGTGGAGTCACTTCCCTGCACTCTCTCTAATCCTAATTTTGCTTGTTTTGATTATGTACTAAGTTTCAGTTACATTGGTCTTTGGGAATCCACAAATATGCTAGTAAACTTTGATGTCTTCAACTCATTACATATGATACTTCCATGTCAGTACTTCTAACACACACAGACAAACACACCTTCCCACCATATCCTGCAGTGTATGGTGTTATGGAATTAAAATTTGAAATACGGATTTAAAAAAAGATTTATTTTTTTTATGTACGCATTATTCTGCCTACATGTATGCCTGCAGGCCAGAAGAGAGCATCAGATCTCATTACAGATGGTTGTGAACCACCATGTGGTTGCTGGGAATTGAACTCAGGACCTCTGCAAGAGCAGCCAGTGCTCTTAACCACTGAGCCATCCCTCCAGCCCCTGAAATAGGGATTTCTTGCCCCTGAATATTACTTTATTCATTGATGATGCCTTACTTGCCCAGTATTTCAAACTTCCACCAAATAGAAACACAATTTAAATTCTTCCATTAATAAAAGATTAAAAAAATTAAAGCTTCCCAACAACTAAAAATGATTACTTAGCTTATTATTTTCTTTACAAAGATGGGATCTATACCTGTTTTGGTGTGATATTCTACTAAGCACAGTTAACCAATACAAAATTTGTTAAAATGATTAATTGTTGAGTGAATGAATAAATGAGCTTTACTTTATAATAGTGTTCAGACTTTTAATACTCTTGAAAAGGCTGCTAGTGCCTTCAAAAGAAGCATTAATAGTCTTTTCTTGTATTCTGTTTTTGGTCATAACTAATTTGCATTATTATAAATTCTTTGAAACCTTTGGGTTCTTTTTTGACTCTTTAGTGCTCCCCATTTCATAAAACATAAACTTTCATAGATTTTTGACGAGCATTTCATTCAAATTAAAAAATGCAAAATTTCACTTTAAGAGTCTACTGTTGTAGCCATTGTGCATTCATTACGCTACAGTGCTTCCACTGTTAGTGTTTAAGTACTGAGGAAATATGAGTACTCTTAATTTGTAGTTTTTCTTCAAGATCAAGAAAAGAAACTAGAACCTGGTGGTGGTAGCTCACACCTTTAATCCCAGTCCACAGGAAGCTGAGGCAGGTGAATCTATGAGTTTGATGCCAGCCTGGTCTTTAGAGAGTTCCAGGACAGCAAGGCTACACAGACAAACCCTGTGTCAAACGAAAAAAAATTAAAGGGGGGGGAGGGAAGGAAAAAAGAAAAAAAGAAGAAAGAAACTAATTGGGTGAAGTAGGGCATGCATGCCTTTAATCCTAGCACTTGAGAAGCTGGGCCAGATGAGGCCATCCTCATTCTACATAATGAGTTCCAGGCCAGCCTTGCCTTAAAAAAAACGAATATATACCATATATACCATGGATTCACTGGACTGAAAGATTATTTATCTTGATAGAATGGATACTGTAAGGTTTCTTTACACTACTCAGAAGGAAATACAACTTAAAAATAGGAATTGTTTATTTCTGGAAACATCTAATAGTTTTAGATCACGACTGATTAAGAGTTAGCTGAAATGAGGGATAAGGAAGGACTACTGCTATATGTTTTCAAATACAGACCTGTGCACACGACATCTAGGAATATAAGGAAGCTCCTAGATAATCGTGTGTACAGGTCTGTTATGTATTGTTGTAGTTTCTATTTAGTATCTTGCTAGAAGTATTAGTCAGAGCAATTGCACTAGAAAATAAGATATCCAGATTAGAAAAGAAGCAAAGCCATCGTGTGTGTGCATATGTGCGTGTATAGACAAGATACAGTGTACGTGTACATTATGGACAATATTGGGCAAAAGACACAGTAAGTAACATTCACAGGATAAAACATCTAAGATAAACTAATAGTGTAAGTTACAACATTGTAACCTGAAAACTGGGAAACATTAAAAGAATATTAAAAAGACTAAATAGAAAATATTCCATTTTCAAAGCATCTAAGAATTAATTCTATTAAGATAATACTCTTCCCAATTTATCTTCATAGTTATTGCAACCCTTCTCAAAACTAAAGGTGACTTCTTTTCATTTTTAACTTTTTTATATAATTTATTTTTTATGTTCAGTGGTGTTTTACCTACATGTATGTCTGTGTGAAGATGTCAGAATCCCTGGAGCTGGAGTTCTACATAGGTGTGAGCTGCCATGTGGGTGCTGGGAATTGAACCTGGGTCCTCTAGAAGAACAGCCAGTGCTCTTGGGATTACTTTTGTTTGATTGTTGAGAGGAGGGTGCCATGATGTGTTTTGTATGAGTCAGAAGACAACTTGGTGATAGTCATTTTGCTTCTCCTACCTTGTGGGTACTGGAGAATCAAACTCAGACTCGATTGCAGGTTGTCAGGCTTAGCAGCAAGTTCTCTTATCTGCTGAGCTATTTTGTTGTGCCATTTGGCTTTTCACATGCTGACAAGATATTTATATAAAACAAGATCTGGGATAGTGAGTAGGGTCCGAGAAGGAAGAGTGAAGTAGAATGCATTGTATTTAAATCTTCATGTAAAGCTAAAGTGACCGTAACTGTCTGGCATTACCGTTAGAGTAAATTATTTTATCAACAAAAGAATTTAGAAGCTAGAAATAAAACTTAACACTTATACGTCAGTTGATCCTGGTATTTGGGTTAGACTAAAATGCCAAACGTTATTAGATGACATCAAAAGTACAAACAAGCAAGAAAGGAAAAAATAGTACATTAAACCTCAACAGAACTAAATAGGACCATAACAAAGAATGAAAAGAGGCTGGGCGTGATGGTGAAAGAAGCTGAGTTCAGTGTTGCATACCTTTAATTTCTAACACTCAGGAAATAGAGGCAGGTGGATCTATATAATTAGTTCCTGACCAGCCGTGGCAACATAGTGAGACCCTGACTCCAAATAAAAAAGAAAGAAGTGAAAAGACAACACAGACTAGGAGAAAATATTCATAACATTTTGTCCTCTGTCTGATATGAACTTGTAACAAGAGTATAAAAACCAATTTTGAGCTAAATAATTAAAAAAAAACAAACTGATTTAGAGAACCTAAGCAGATTTTTCTTTCCAAAGAAGACATATAAATGGCCAAAAATCTCATAAAAAAAATTGAACATGATAGGCATTTGGGAAATTTAAGTCAAAACCTCAGTATTAGTTCACACCCATTTATGAATTAAATCAAAGTAACTTGCTGAGTTTGTGGGTAACTGAATGTAATTGTCTCTGAACTGCATACCTAAAAATGATTGAGATGGTGTTCTGTTAATGTTTTTAAAGTAAAAACCCAAAACTCAGTATTTTCTTCCTTTTGTACTCATTTTCCTATTCTGGAAAAAGGAAGTAATACTACTTAGATTTATTGTGGTCATTTAATGTAATAGTGAGAGTGAAGTACATTGCAAGATGGCACTCAGTATATAGGTATGGCTTAGTGGTTAATGGTGAGAACAGAAGGAGATAACTAATAGAAGTAGTTGTTTTTTTAAGAAGAAAGGATGGATATTTGAAGAAGTGAATAGTTTTAAATCTAGTACAGCTGATTGTATGGAGATCTGTTTATTTAGTGAATCACAAGTTAATTTTTAAAAATACACCTTGTAGTGGCTGGGGAAATGACTCAGTAGGTCAGAATCTTGCTCTGCAACCTTGAGTAACACAGTTTGAATCCCCAGCACCCATGTAAATCTATACATGCCTATAGCCCCAGAATAATGCTTTTCACATAAGTATGTTTAGACTTGAGTTCTTTGTTAAATATTTGTGCAGACCTGTGAGCTTGTTGGCCAGCTAGCCAAGCTATCTGAAATGAGCTTCTTATTCAATGAAAGGTCTTGTCTCAAGGTCATAAAATGGAAAGCAGTTGAGGAATACACTATTATCTTCTGGTCTCCTGCTTACATACAGTTATGTGCAACCCCTCCCCCCCATGCACATACATGCTTAGCATGCACACACAAAATTCAATGCTTTGAAGTCTCTAATTAATACTAAAAATATATCAAAAAATAAAAAGGAGGCTAACAAGATGTCCCAATGGATAGAGGTTGCTTGGAAGGTGGGAAGAGATGTACAAAGAAGGGTTAGAGAAGCCTAATGATCCAAATTTAATCTCTAGGAGCCTGGTGAGGGAAGGAGAAGATGTACTTCAAGAAGTTGTTCTTTGACTTCCACAGAAGTGCTACAAAAATGAATAATTACATGCAAAAAACTAAGCCTCAACTATCTAACTAGCTGATAACAACCCACCAGAAGGAAAAGAGAGTCAGTGTTTAACAAAAACAAAGTAGGAAAGATTTAATTAAACATTTTCACACAACCAGGTGTCATGGCATACACTTTAATCCCAGTACTTGGGAAGTCAGAGGCAAGTGGATCTCTGAGTTCCAGGACAGCCAGGGCTACACAGAGATAGCATATCTCGAAAAACAAAATAAAAACACTTTGGAATTAAGAAACAAAAGACACTAATGATTATTATATGCATATGTAGTCAATGCAAATAATATGCCTTCTGTTAAAGAGACTTCCACTTTTTAGGTTTTTTTCTAGGCACTTTGTATATAACAAGTATATATGTTACTTAATTTACTTTTATGTAATTAAGAATGAATTATATTTTCTTCTACAAATAAATAATGCTTTATACCTTATACAGATATTTAAAAAGAGACAGTATTCTATATTGCTGCAGTTTCAGTGCATCTTACTCTGTTAGGGTTCTTCACATAGGTGTATTTTTCTGTATTTAGTATAAATGTATATTTGGGACTTTCACAGGTTAAATGATATATCTAGCTCTTTTCCATATTAATGATTAAAGATATCACCTTATAAGAAAGCCAATTCTAATTTTTTATTATTAAAAATTTTTGAGTACTCAGTTTACTTAAATGCAATTTACTGTTGATTTTTCATCTTTGTCCATCTACTAAGAAACTTTCCCCATAGTTTGAGATTATACTTATTTTCATTTTTTGTCCTTTTTATAACATTTTTTCATATGTTATATATGTGATATGCATGTGTGTGTTGTGTCTCTGTGTTGTGGGTGCTTGTCTAGCATGTTTGCACATGCAGGTAGAGTCTAGAGGTTGCCATTGGTGTCTTCCTTGATGACTATTCACCTTATATGTTGAGCTGTGGTTTCTCACCTGAGGCCAGATTTGTTCATTTGGCTTGTCTAGTTTGCCAGCTTGCACTAGGGGACCCTCTTTTTCAGTCCCCAAGTTCTAGGATTGCTTTACTGGCTGAGTGATGAAACAACCTATTTGTGTTTCCTCAGGTTGCTGGGTCATTTTACTTTTTTTCCTTAGGGATTGTGCTGGTTGCTTTTTATCAGCTTGGCACAGTCTAGAATCACCTGTGAAGAGGGACTCTCAAGAGAGAAAATGCTGTAGGCATGTCTGTGGGGCATTTTCTTGGTTAATAATTGATATATTGATGTGGGAGGGCCCAGTTCATTGTGGACAGTACTATCCCTGGGCAGGTCCTGAGTTGTATAAGAAAGTTGAATGAGGCAGGTGTGGTGACACACACCTTTAATCCCAGCAGTCAAGAGGCAGAGGCAGGCAGATCTATGAGTTTCAGGCCAGCCTGGTCTATAGACTCCATCTAGGACAGCCAGGGCTATACAGACAAACCTTGTCTCGAAATAAAAACAAAGCAAAAACAAAAATAAGAAAGAAAGAAAAGAAAAAGGAAAAAATAGAATTTAGACAGAGCAAGCTATTAAGCATTACTTTTCTATGGTTTCTCTGAGTTCCTGCCTTGACTTCCACTGGTGATGGACTGTAACTTGTAATCAAATAAATGCCTTCCTCTCCACATATCTTTTGGTCATTGACTTTATCACAGCAATAGGAAACAAACTAAGAAAGGATTAGAGAAATTGTTTTGTGTGTCATTATTTTTTTTTTCTGTTGTTCTTTCTTACCTGCTTATTTTTAACTTTCATTTTCTGTGTCCTGAGGTCTTTTTTTTTCTTTAAACCAACGGTTTCTTTGTTTTGTTTTGGTTTTTTTGGGTGGGGGGGCATTAGTGGCAAAGGACCCATCTTTTGAACATTGACAAGATCTTCCTCCAATTTACTGCATTGCTTAAAATGGTATCCTTGAGATTCTGATGGTCCTCCTATCATCTAGCTGGTAGCTAGTATTGCAGCTGGGTATTGGTCACCACACTCAGTTTTATGCTGTGTTAGAGGTCAGGTCAGCTTGCTAGGCAAAGATACTACAACTCAACTACATAAACCTGTTGCCTGACAAGTAAGTAGGGGTTTTTGTCTTTGTCTCTTTGTGTTTTATATTTGTTATGATATCATTGCCCTGTATAAGGTCTGAAATTTTCTGGTTTTTCCTCTTTCACTGACCCTTTCTGTTACATTTCCTGCTACCTCCTTGTTAATTGTTATAGCCTTGTATAGTATTTTAGTTTCTGGTATGTAGAGGTCTTTTGTACTTTTTCTTTAAAAACATTACAGTTATTTTAATAAATATATGGATGTGAGGTTTTAAACTTACCAGTGAAGATTTGAATGGAATTATAATGCTGGGAGGGGCAAGGATTTATGAAAAAAGTGTTCATTGGGAAGAGGCTCACAAGACTACTTCCAGCTGAGGAGCTACTAATGGATGCTGTGGGAGGAGGAAGAGTCAGGTTTCTTCAGTGGTGTGGCCTATGGTAGGTGGTCCATGCTTCCATGGATGGCTGTATACCCATATGTATATGGGCCGTACTAGTTGGATCCAATTATTTAAACACAAAGGAGAAGGATGGGAGTTGGGTCTTGGAGGAACAGTTGGAGGGAGGATTGAGAGAATGAATATAATTAAATACCAAAGAAGGAGTAAAATTAGTATAATGCTATAAAGAGAAGATTTTTATAATCTTTAGACAATGTTTAAGAAAATGATATGATCCTGGACATAATAAATGCATGATAAATATTGTTCTTATTTTTAATTCTTCATTTTCCTTTTTTTATTTATTAAAAATTTCCACCTCCTTCCCTCCTCCCAATTCCCTCCTCCTCCCCCATCTCCCCTCCCCTCCCTTTCCATTCCAAAGAGCAGTCAGGGTTCCCTGCCCTGTGGGAA
>LOEQ01006034.1:67437-82532 GCA_001685075.1 Bramus lutescens
CCATCTTTTGTATACCTTAATCGTTTTTCTTTTCTTTTTGACATTATAATCACATCATTTCTCCTTTTTCTTTTCTCCCTTCAAACTCTTTGCTCTCTTTCAAATTCCTGGATTTTTCATTAATAGTTGTTACATATGTATATGAATATGTTATATACTACACATATTCCTGAATATAAAAGTATAACCTGCTTAGTCTATATGTTACTTATTTGTGCATGTTTTCAGACCTGAAAACATTTGGTATTGGATAACCAGCTGGTGTGCTTTTTTGTGGTGAAGAGTATTTCTCCAACTGTTCGCATCCTTTGGTTGCCTGTAGTTTTTGTGTAAGGTTGAGACCTCCTGGGCTTTCGTCATCCACATCAGCATGTCTATTGTTGTCTGTATTCAGTTCATGTGTAGGCAGTCACATTAGTGAAGCCTTATGAATATAACTTCTGCTACTCCTATGGGAGACGGTCTCACAGCAAACTCACTGTACTCAGACTCTTTATTTTTAGTCTGTTACAATGATCCTTATCCTTAGGTGGTTGGTTATGTTGTCAATGTATCCTTGGGACTGGGTACAACTCTGCATTTTGATTGCTTGTGGTTTTCTGTAATGGTCTCCATCTGTTTTAAAAGAAGTAGTCGTTGGGGTGAGGACTACACTTATCTATGGGTATAAGAACAAATGTCCAGAATGTAGTTAGCCATTATGCTGGTTTAGGAAAGTGGCAGTTGTGGGTTTTTCTCCAAGATCTATGACTATATTAGCTTCAGGTGGTTGGCTGTGTTTCCATTATCAGACATTAATTTTCTCTTGTTGCGCAGGTCTTGGGTCTCTAATTAGAGAACTGTTGGTTACCAACAAGGTCATGTGTGCCATTACTGCACCCTTAGGGTTACAGTGTCATGCTGGTCTATGTTGTGGTTCATAGATATCATAGCTGGTTAGGACAGTTGGTTTCTTCTGTGCTTCATTAACTTGCATGGTGGCTTCTGGTACCCTGAAAGCTAATCCTCAGGGAGGAGGCTAGGTCATTTCTAGCTCAGGGGCCTCTGGGCCCTATTTCTGAAGAGTTAAGTCTTCAGCAATATGGATATACCTTTTACCTCTAGGGGACGACCAAGGGTAATAACAATAGCACACAATATTTTACGAATGTCCTGGATAGCTCTGACCAGATCAGAAGAGGGCCTCTCCTGTCTAGAGCTGGAAGGATTTTTTTTGTTTTGTTTTGTTTTGTTTTGTTTTCCTAGGGGGTCTGTTGCTTCTGGCAGCCTAGATGAGAAAATTTCATTAAATTTATATATGTGTATTTATATGCCAACTTACATGTATTATAAGTAGTTAATAGTATAATTCCCTATGACTTTTCCAGATATCCATACTATTACTTTACTGTCTAGAACCAGAGGTTTTTTTTCTTTCTCTTTTTTATACAACCCCCCCATTTTTTTCTTCCTCCCCTGGCTGTCCTAGAACTAGCTCTGTAGACCAGGCTGGACTTGAACTCACAGAGATCCACCTGTGTCTGCCTCCCAAGTGCTGGGATTAAAGGTATACACCACCACCACCCAGCTACACATCACTTTTGAGCATTCCTATTAACATATCCTTTTACTCAGTGATTCTTCCCTTGGATGTGTTTGGTATATTGATGAATCCATGAAAGATAACTTTTTTCTTTTTTTTTGTTGTTTTTTTAAGTAGGAACATTTTGTTTTCCTTTATTTTACTTTTAGAACAAAGTCTTTAGCGTAGACAGCAAAGACTAACAGAACTTGATTTTACTGCCATTGATTTCCAAAATTAATATATTTACATATATTAGTAATTTTAAGATTCAAACTGTAGCTTCCCTTCATATATGGAATAATGAAATAAAAGTGTAAACACTTTTATGGCTTACAAGGTATTCTGATGTGCTGACTTGATCTTGCACAAGAGGTGAGCAGGAAAGTCATTAATTATTTCCACATCACACAAGCAAGCAAAGAGTGTAAGTTGATGTGGTTTTAGATCTGTACAGGATACTGAAAAGACTTTTTTTTTTATTTCTGTCACAGTGTTAAAGTTCCAACAGTTCTTAGAACTTCTACTTTTCTATTTACATTGCCCATCTGTTCTGACATGTTGTGTTCTCATTTCAACTAGTGTTCCTAGCATATTCATCATAGCTTATAAAAGTTTCTAATCAGATAATTCTGTTTACTTTTGATGCTGATGCTTATTGTGTTTCTTGAGACTGTTTTAATATGCTTTGTTTGTCGTAAATAATACATGATTTCTTTGAAGTCGTAAATAATACATGATTACTGAGGTACTTAGGTCTTTAGTGTAAGCTTTTATGCTCAACTGGCTATCTGTTTGGGCTACTTTTACTATTTGTTTTACTAGTTAGGGTTTGAGGCTAGAATGTCCTCTCCTGTTTATGGCTTGTCTTCCTAGTTAGTTTTCAGTTTCTCTGAAGTCTTTTTTTTTTTCTAAATAGGGCCTGAAACATGCTCTTTTGATGCACTCTCTGGGTTTTCGTCTATGAGCACTATTAACGGTATGGAATTGGGGAACTATTATTTCTTTAGTTTTTAGCAAGCTTGTGCTTCAAGGCTGTGTTGTTCATAAGTACTTCTTAATTGTGACTGTTTTTTCTCACCCTTAAATGAGATAGAAACAACTGGAGTGTGCTAGAGTTGAGCCTTGTTTTGGTTAGTTGAAGGCTAGGAGGGCTCCAGAAGTGGAAGATTCCAGTAGAACCTATTGGTTAAACTCTGGGAAGAACTTCCTCTGAAGGACAAGCCTTGCTAAGAACAAGATGCTCTGGGCCAATGGTTCTCAACCTTCTTAATCCTGTGACCCTTTAATATAGTTCCTCATGTTATGGTGACCCCCAACCATAAAATTATTTTTGTTGTGACTCATAATACTATGAATTGTAATAATGTAAATGTCTAATATGTGATCCCTGTGGTTTTTTTTTTTTTAACCTTTAAAGGGGTCATGACCTACAGGTTGAGAATCACTGCTCTGGGATTATTACAAATATTTCCATTTCCTCATTTCATTGGGGACACTGAATTTCTTTCATGATCATTTTGATGTAGGGCTCCAGTGATAAAAATTTAGATGTCCTAGAGCCCAAGACTGAATCCCTCATTGCATATTGTTATTACCAATTTAATTATATTTACTATTTATGTGTATGTATGTTCCCACAAGTGTGTGTATGTGCATGTACCATGACTTGGAGGTCAGAGGGCAACTTTGTGAAGACAGTCTTTCCATTCACCTTTGGGTTTCAAGGATTGAATTTATTACTCTATTTGCTGAGTCATCTTTGCAGCTCAAATATTCTGTTCTTTAATTTATGGTGTGTGTGTGTGTGTGTGTGTGTGTGTGTCGGGGTAAATGTCCATGTGTGTATTTCAGAGTGGAGGTCAGAGGACAACTATTGAGAGTTGGTTCTTTCCTGCACCTCATTGCATCTGAGTTTGAACATAGGTTGTTAGGCCTTTTTAGATATCTCTCCTGGCTAAGTCTGTCTCCTTACTGTTTATTCAAACTTAATTCACACTGGGTTTCCAGATCATTGCTTAATTTCTTGTCTTCCTACTTTGTTAATGGCTCCCATGGAGGTTTCTTTGCTTTTATATATATCAAATTTATTACAATTGTCTGTAATACATGTATAATACAATACATACATGATATGTGTGTGTGTGGGTTACATAACTATGTTGCACATGTGATCAGAGGACAACTTGGTGGAATTTAGCATTTTACCTTTTTGTGGGTTCTGGGGATCCACTGCTGGTGTCTGGGCTTGCTTGGCAAGTACCTTACCTACTGAGCCATCTTTCCAGCCCCCGTGGATATTTCTCATTGGTTAGTTGTGAGGTTATATATGCCTTTTTTTTTAAGTTAGAGATAGTAGTCACAGTTATTTGTCTTCTTCCTGTTTCTTTTCTTTTTCTTTTTCCCCCCTTTTTCTGGGTGTTTTCCCCTATTTTCAACATAAGAAATTATTTTCAAACATTGCTTCTGTTTTCATTTCTTAGTTCTATAATTGGTTTATTTGCTTTTTATGTTGGTGGCTGTCATTAAGACAGACTATTTTTACCTCATTATATCTGGGTATTCAGTTATCCTACCACTACTTGCTAAGAAGACCATCCTACTGAGTGAAATACCATTTTATGTTGTCTATCTTCCTCTTTTCATTTGCTTCTGTGGGGTGGGTGAGTGAGTGTATGTGAGGTGTAGGTACCTGTTTGTGTGGGTGTGTTAAGTGCATGTAGAAGCTTGAGGTCACTATCAACTGTTTCTTCTCCCCCCTCCCTTTCTCCTTTCCCTCCCTTCTTCCTTCTTAAATTGATTATTTTCTTATTTGCTCTCTGCTTTAGTTTTGAGACTGGATTTCTCTTGTTGTAGTCTCACTGGCCAGTGAACTATAGGGATCTACCTTCCCAACACTGGTATTACAATCATGTGCTGCTTTGCCTGAGTTTTACATGGTGCTGAGGATCTGGAATCAGGTGTTCATGCCTGCCTGTCACCTGAGCCATCTGCTATAACCCTACAGGCTATCCTACCGTAAAAATTCAGTGCACACTTGGAATCTGTTTTTGGATTTCCTGAATCACACTTGGTCTTTACAGAAATAATTTACAGTCGAATTTTAAAAAACTTTAAAATTGGATGTTAGAACCATTGTTTATTTATCTATTTCCTCTTTCAGATGCTTTTGTTTTTCTCATTTTTTTGTGTAATCTACATTGTAGGGGATTTTTTTTTATATAACTCATTGCATTTTGCATTTGTTACTTTTCTTGCTGTGATAAAATAACCTGACGAAATACAAGTTAGGGGAAAAGAATTTATTTTGGCTTATAGTTCATCAGGGAATTTGGTCCAACATGGCAAGAAAAGCATATGGCATAGCAGTCAGGAAGTAGTAAGAGGGAATCAGAGGTAAGTAAGGCCAGGTTGTTAACCTCAAAGCCTGCCTTCATTGTTCTTACTCCTGCAAGATCACCTCTTAAAGATTCCATAGCCTTTCCAAACAGTATTATTAACTTGGCATCAGGTATTCAAGTACATGAACCTACGGGACATGTTATCAATTAAAGCACAACACTAACAATTTTAGAAATTGGGCTTTTGCATAATTTACAAATTAATTTGGGCATTTTTATTCTTTTGCACACTCTTGTCTGTGTATTCTTACAAATGAATTTTAAAATTTTGCATATTTAGGAGTTTTTTCTTTCAATTTAATTAGCTATTATCAATAGGTTCTAGTTTATCTTTTAATTGATAGCCAATATTAGTGACTATTATGTTACACTCTTTCTGAATTTTTACTGTTTCTGGTAATTTTCCATTGAATTTTATGGTTTCTGGGAGCAGAATATCATTTTGTCTTGTTCCAGTTCTTAGTCCTCTCATTTATTGCTACTTAACAGAAATAGAATGGGAAACTTTTTATATCAAAATGAAATGTTATTTAGTAACCTTGTTTCAGAATGAAACAGATGAAATTAAATCAATTTTTAATAATTTTTTTGTTATTTGAGACAGGGTTTCTCTGAGTAGCCCTGGCTGTCTGGGAAGTCACTTTATAGACTAGGCTGCCTTTGAACTTGGAGATCTGCCTGCCTCTGCCTCTTGAATGCTGGGACTAAAGGTGTGTGCTTCCACCACCCAGCTAATTTTAATAATTTTTAACCTAGTGTCTGATAAGTTGTCTTAGGTTATATCAGTGCATACTCAATTTAACATATATTATCATTAAAGGATTTATTTTTATTTGTGTGTGCGTGCATGCCTGTGTATGTGGATGGATGCTCATGGAAGCCAGAAGAGAATGTATCCCCTAGAGCTATAATTACAGCTAACTGTGAGCCACTTGATAATGGGTTCTAGGAATTGAACTCAGGTCTTCTGCAAGAGAAACAAGGACTTTTAACTATTGAGTCACCTCTCTAGTCCATTATCATTAATTATTACTAGTATTGAATTTTCTGAGCAAAGTCGTGCTATATAAAGCAGTTTGGCCTTGCATTTGAGATTCTTCTGTGTGTATATTGAATGCCTGTATACCATACCTAGTTGTGTAGCATTTTATTGAGATATTAAGTAATAGAAACCTGGTGCACATTTCATACTTAAAAACTATTTTGGACTAGCCACAAGTGCTCAGTGAGCTAGTGAGTTAATCTGAGCTGTGCAATTAGAAATGAAACACATCTTCTAAGTATTAATACTTCCCTTTCTCACCTTTGCTAATGTTGTATACTCTTGGAAAATGGTATATTGTTTTGATCTGTTCATTTGGAGTAGTAGTGAGACACAGACATTCTTTGAATATTGGAGGCTCTACTTTAACCTAATACAGAGTTGTGGATGACTTTGACCTTCTTGTTTTTCTCTTGCTTCCAAAATGGTAGGATTACAGACATACACCATTGTGTCCATCTGATCATCTGTTTTATTTCTCACCTTGTTTTATGGGTTGAGTTTCTTTTGTACTGGCTTATAAGGCATTTTATAGTAAAGATATTTGCTTTGTTATATTGCAGAAAATATTTTCCTAGTTGTCATTTATTTCCCCTATTGGTTCTGAATTGTCATCCAGAGGCATTCCTAAATCATTATTTAGAGGAATCTGTTAGTTACATTTTCATTAGTTTGTCTTTGATGTAACTACTTATCTCCCTGTGGGTTATAATTTTATCTAAATGAGTTTTTTCTGTCATCTTTTACTTTTTTAGAATTCAAATCCCCGTTTCCTTAATTATTGGGCAAGCATTTGTAATCTGTTTTTTGGTGTGTATTTTATTTATTACGCTGTTCTGTCTTTCTCTAAGCATGTACAGGGCATATTCCTTTCTTATATGGCAAAGTGTATTTTCAACAGTCTTTGACCAATGATCTGATACAGTTCTTCAAGGTGAATTTTATAATTTTTTTTCAAGTGCTCACCCCTTCTCCTTCAGCCAAAACAATAAAACCTAACCATCAGTCCTTTTATTGAAATTACATTGTAGATTTCTCTCTTTCTCTGTGTGTCTCTTTCTCTGTCTCCTTTGCCTGCCTGCCTGCCTGCCTNCCCTCCCTCCCTCCCTCCTTCCTGTTTTTCAGCCTTTCTTTCTTTCTGTCTTGTTTTGTGACAGGGTTTCTTTATGTAACAGCTCTGGCTGTCCTGAAGCCAGCTATGTAGACTATACTAGCCTTGAACTCACAGAGATCTAGTGCTAGGATTAAAGGCATGCACCTCCACCAGGCTTAGATTTTTCTATTTAATGTTTAATTCTTGTTACAGTTTAGTTCTAGTCATTTGTGTTTTTCTGTTATTATATCATTAAATACTTTTTGTTTGTGAGAGTGTGTAGTGTATTCATGTGTTTGTTTGCGTGCATGCAAGGATGCATATGCCTAGATGTGCTCATGGGAAACTGGAGGAACAAGGAGATCCTGCTGTATCCATGTAATTACTCCCTTGAGGTAGGTTCTCTTATTGAACCTGATGCTTGCCTTTCAGGTAGGCTGGGTAGCCAGTGAGTATTCAGAACCTACCTGTCTTCAGCCCCAACACAGATTATAAAACCCCTCACAGCCACACCCAGCTTTTGCTACATGGGTGCTGGAGAGTTGAACTCTGGTTTTCAGGTTTGTGCAGCAAACACTCTTAGCCATTGATCCATCTCCCCAACCCTTAAAGCCTACTTTTAATGAATTGTGGTTGTGTGTATGATCTTGCTTTTTCCCCCCCTTTAAATCCAATGATTTCCTCTGTATTCTTTTAAATTTCCAGCTGTAATGATATTTTCCTTATAAATATAACTTTGTCTACACAGAATTAGTAACCATGAAGATTTTATCTCAAAATGCCTAGCATTTTCCTATTAAATGTGCTCTGATTATTTTCTTCACAGAGGCACTATACGTTTTTAGAAAATATCCTTAGATTGCATCATTTTTTTGAGTTCTTTGGTCTGTTTAGAGTTAGGAGCTGATTGTGAACTGTAGGTGTCTTTGGCATGGTGCTGTTTTCCTCTTTTCACAGAGGATGGCATGACTTCGTTACAGTTTTTGTTTAGGTTTTTGTTTTTCAAGATGGGGTTCCTCTGTATAGCTTTCCTGGAACTTGTTCTATAAAGCTTTACTTGATTGTACTATTTGTTTGTATAGCTTTGGATTCAGTTTTTATACGTTTTATTTTATTTAAGATTTTTAAACACTAAACACTTCTAAACAAATTATGTGTCTGTTGAAAGTTTAATAGATGCTATCTAAAGATGACTTTGGTCTGTTTGGGCTCACATCCTTACATTAAAATCAGTTCTCTAAACTTTTAGATTTTCTTTGAAGCATACAGATTTTATTCACTTTCTACTGAAAACAATTTGTCTGATATTGGTAATAATTTAATCAGATTGAAACTATAAAATGTGGAAATAGAGTTTATCTGTATTATAATAAGTATCTTTAGAAGAAAACTACTTTTACTGTCTTTTGAGATATTTTTGATACTTAGTACTGAGAGAATAAACAAGTTTTATAAATACATGACAAAGTATTATTTTCAAGGATAATCCCCCATACCAATATTTTATTAAAAATTTTGAGCATCTAGATAGATTGTAGGAATAAAAGTCTGTAATATGTTAATTGTTCTCTTTCTCAGGTGCATTTTACCTGGTATTTGAATATATGGACCATGATCTGATGGGACTACTGGAGTCAGGCTTGGTTCATTTTAATGAAAATCATATAAAATCTTTTATGAGACAGCTCATGGAAGGCCTGGATTATTGTCATAAGAAGAACTTTTTGCATAGAGATATTAAATGTTCAAATATCCTTCTAAATAATAGGTATGACTATGAGCTTTATGTGTTTAAAGTGTTAATGTAATATATAATTTCCTATAAAATTCATTTTTATTGCATTAGATTTTTTGGGTAATGAACAACAGTCAGCTTAAGTATAAATTTCAGACACCATGACTTAGTTCTTGATTACTTTCTACTTGAACAAGTACTCTGCCTATGCATCTGAGGTACTTCTTTAAACTGAAGCAGCACCCACGATACTGTCACAGTAGTGCCACTGAAATAATAGTAGTGTGTTGGGCCCCTTTGGGGGTTGTTTCTAAGAGTGCCCTTAACACTGTATCCTTTTATAGGATCATTAGGCTCTTCATAAAATAAGGTAGTATTTGTCTAGTTTAAAAATATAAATGCTTTGTAAATAGCTGGTACACTGTCTTTTAGGAAATATTAATAACACACATGATTGTACATCTTTAGGACAATATAGTCCCTCCAATAGTTTTGATCTACAACTGGTTGAATCTGAAAATTAAGAACTTGTAGATATGGATGATTGAATAGGTGTTTAACAACAACAAAAATAAACTATCCAAAGCAATATGCTACTTGTTACTTTGTAAATTTGCCTTGTACATTTTCCACAAGTTAACTTTGCGTGTAGAACAGCAGTTCAGTGAGAGAATTTGTTTTTTAATGTGTCTTAATTGAGCACTAGGAATAGAATATATATAATCAGATTCATGATAGACTAATGCTTTTTTACTTTGTCTTATTTCTACCAGAGGACAAATAAAGCTTGCAGATTTTGGACTTGCTCGTTTATATAGCTCAGAAGAAAGGTAAGAGTGCTTTGAGATGAATTATTGTAAGCATGAAGTTCAGTTTTAGAAGCTAAATTTAGAATGTTAATTTTTTAATTTGATTTTATGTGTATGAGTTTTTGGCCACATGTATGTATGTGTACCACATGCATGTTTTGTACCTGTGGAGGTTAAAAGAGATCTTTTGGATCCTCTGAAACTGGAGTTACAGAGGGTTGTGAACTACCTACCATGTGGGTGCTGGGAACTCTGCCTAGGTTGTCTGAAAAAGCAACAGGTGCTTGTTGAGCTATTTCTCCAGCTGGTTTGTTTGTTTTTTAAAAATATAGACATTTATGTTCCCTGAGTAATAATAAAGAAAAATTGGTTTGGCTGATTTAATTTTATAATTTTGTATATTAAATTTTTAAATATGATATTTAAATGGTGGATGAATAAAAATTTATTAAAATGTATGATGTTAAATATAACTACATGAACTCAAAAATTTTTTAAACTAATACTTAAATTTTTAGTGTGGGTCTAGACATTAAGGTTCTTAATTGTGTATTTAATAGTAAAGTTTGGTATATGCTTTGTAAATAGTACATATAAATTCTAAAACTTTGTTTTATTATTTTAAACTTCACCTTTTTTGTTTTTGTTTACTTATATCTACAATAGTCTTTTTTTCCCAACTCCCTTGAACTATTTATTTAAGCAAGCAATTGTGAGGAAGTTCAGTGTGTAAGATAGAGAAAGATGGAGCTTCTCTGACTAAAGTTGGGTTGTGACTGGTTCCCTTCATGTCTGGTGGTAAAAAAATAGGACTCTTATTCAAATTAATACAGACTTTCAAAATAAAATGTTTTGTTGAAATAATAATTTTGTGTATAAGCTGTGGGACTGATTCAGTTTAGTAAATAGAGTCAGTGTAGTCCATTTTTCCTTCTTTTACTTATACATTTGTGTAATTATAAATTCTTTATGAATTAAATGTTGTATTTTTAAATTATTTAATTAGTGCATTAAATTATATCCAATAAATTATTTTGAACTATATATAACATTGTAGAATGGCTAAAGCAGACTAATTAGCTAATGTCTTATGTCATTTTTTGTGGGAGGAACACTTAAAATCTCTTAGTAATTTTAAAGAAGATATTGAACTGTTATTACAATCATCAAGTTGTTTGATAAGTCTCTTGAACTTATTCTTACCATCTAATTGCAAAGTCTGTATTTTAATTTCTATATACAAGTGAGGTTGTGTGATCTTTGTCTTCTGTGCCTGGCTTATTTAACTTGACCGCCTTCAGGTTCATCATGGCATCATATTGAACAACATGATATTTATTATTTTTTATAACTTCTTTTTTATTAGATTTTTTTCATATACTATATTTTGGTGCTGTTCTTTCCACTTCCCCAACTCCCAGATCCTCCCACCTCCTTCTCTACTCACCTTCATGGTAGTCTATGTGCATATATCCCATACTTTCCTCATCAGTTCTGTGGGCCTGAACACAGTCTGTTGTGTCTGCTGATGTGAAGGACTGAATGACTTTAAGGTATGTTTTGACAGGGTGAAGGAGCTATGTATAGTTTGGGTTTTCAACTCATATATATATAACCCAAACTGCCTTGAACTCTGACCCAACTACTTCCACTTTCTAAGTGTTAAGATTAAAGATGTGTGTCTCTATGCCTGGCTCTAAATTTTTAAACATTTCTGTAATATAATAAGGTTTCTTATGGTAGAATTGGGAAAGGAACTCATCTTAATGTTGCTTAATCTAAAGCTTTATTTGAATTTTTAAATTCTGACCAATCTTGCTATTCTTGGGGGTGGGGGTTATTTGGTTAAGGACTCTATTTTCTTAATATCTTAATATTTTACTGTAGTTGTATTTGTCCTAGATGCAGCCTCTTATATTTCAATGTAATTTTCTTTCTTTCTTGTTATGGTTCATTCATATTAGAATGTACCTAATTACCTTTTATAGCTAAAAAGTTCTTTTTATTGATGATATCCCTATATACTTGGTATAGATATTCCAGAAAAAATATTGTATAGCTCCATATATGCGTGTATGTGTGTGTGTGTGTATCTTTTCTCATAGGACAAAAAAGCATTTCCACAAAAATTGAAATAAACTGCTTTTTTCTAGAGGAAAAATTATAATAGCACTTCTATTACTGGGTTGAAGTTTGAAGAAAAAAATTATAGTCCTAAAATGAGAAACTGGTTATAATTATCCTTTTTATTATCCTTATTCAGTTATAAAATACTGTAATGCTGAAGGTCTTATGGGAGGCTGGAGACCAAACATGACAGTAAGACAAGAGAAAGACTGCCCCAGACATGACAATGAATAGTGTACCTCAGCAGTCTTTAGAGATGGAAACCTTTACTCAGGTCACTGATGTCATTGTAAAATCAAAATAAATTTGCAGCTCTTTTTTCTCTCATATACTCTCCATTTTGATTATGTAAAATAGGAAAGGCAATTAAATTTTCTAGGATTTTTCTATTGTCTTATTCCCACCACGTCCTTGGAAATCTCATCCATGTTCTCACTACAAACCTAAATTTCCGATGTTAATATTTTTTTTGTGTGTTATCATGCATTTGCTGCACGTCTCCACCGACATGATCTGCATATCTTAAATTAAGCCCTGTCTACAGTGCCAGAAAAACAAGACACTACTTTTCTTTAATTATCTGTTTCCACAGACATTTGTGTCATATGTGTCTGTGTGTATGCATATATATTATCAACCATACATATCCCTCTAAAGAATATTCCCTGCCTTTAGTTTCTTTGTTTCATTTATTCTCTTCTCCCATTACTAGACACCACCTTTTCCAGCCACGCCTCCATTGTAGCATTGTTGAACTTAAATTCCCTAAGCACACCGTGTTCTGAAATGTTTTTGTGGGTCTACCAAAATTGTTTTTCTTTTATATGCAATTGTAATTCTCGTTTTATTTTGAAAACTTTGATATTTAAGTGTTCAGGAAGGTACAAATGTCTTTATTCAAAAATACAAAATAAATTATCTGTGTGCATGGACAATGACAGCAGTAAATCATTATATATTGTCAATGGAAACCAGTAACTAGTGGTTATAGTGACCAACCAGACTTCTCTTCAGTCATTTTCTTTAGGTGACTTCTCTGAAGTTATCAGTGAGGAACCTGGCCCTTGAGCTTCCTGTCACAGTTCATTGATAAGGGTAAAGCGCTATTCTAGGAATTAGAACATGCCACCTCCTATTCTCCCTCACCTTCCCCCATTGCACCTATTCCAGGGTCCTTTTCTTTCAGAATTTCAGTCACTACAACTTCTGCTGTAGTTAGCAAGGAGGCCACCCCAGCAGCACCCAGTGATGACAGCCTATGCTGGATCAATGATTCCTTTTTCCACAAAATCTCGGAGCATAGCATCATAACCAACTTCTGAGGAACTCTGCAGAATTTTCTCAACTATCAAAGATCCTTCAACACCTGAATTCTTAGCAGTAGTCATTGCAGGAATTTTGAGTGCTCTTTTAATAATTCCTTACCTATTTTCTGATCTTTATTTGAGGACTTAATGAATTCAAGGGTGGGATGCAGCCAAGCAGAGTGAGCACCCCTTAATGCTTAACGCAGTACCTAATTCAATTTGAACTGTTTAAAGAAAGGATAAAAAGGGAAGATCTTTATATGTTGATTTATTTTGAAGTAGCTAGCTTCACAATAATTATTTGTAAAGTCTTCACAGATGAGTGGTACAAGTGCCTTTATTTTTCACAAGTCAAACAAGGCTTTTGTCACACTCCCAGCCAGTTCCCAATAGAACTAGGAAGTAAATCTGGAGTTTTTGACAGAAACAATCTTCATAGTGTTTTCTGGTTAAGCCCCTGCATCATACCTTGATATTGTGAAAGTACCTTTCGGTACAGAGCACTAGGAGCCTCACAAGGTGCTTTAAAGGGTACCATTCGGCTAGCAACAATTTTTGTAGCTGTTTTATAGCCAAGAATTTGCTGAATTTCTTTGAATGAGTATTTTGTATGCATGTATGTATATGCACCATGTGTGTGCAGTACTCAAGGTGGCTAGAAGAGGATACCCTTGAGTTGGAGTTAAAGATGTTTTTTAAAGGCGATTTGGAACTGCCATATGGGTGCTAGGAATTAGACCTGGGTTCTCTGAAGAGTGTAGCCAGTGCTCTTAACTGCAGAGCCATCTTCACTCCCAGATTTGCTAAATTTAGCTGGCTTTGTCCTCCCAACTCTCCAGTCATATATAAGTTTTTAAGAAGTAGATTATCAAATAACATAATATTCATTTTTTACCACCATAGTCATGTTCAGTTCTGTTATATTTGGATAGCTTCAAAGCTCCCTTAAATACCAAACTAGGAAGCTAAAAAGTGGGAACAAAATCAAAAACCCCTAGCTATTTTGATAATTAAGTTTTTTAAGGCTTTTTTTTTTTTTGCTGGTGTTGTTACCAGCCTATCCACATATTTCTTTCCTTACTGATAAAATGGTAATGTCAGCTGCCTTTTCAAAAGCTGGTAATGGAGGCCAGAGATTGCTTTGGTAGTAAAGTACTTGGCCAGCATGCTCAAGGTACTGGGACTAATTCCTAGCACTGTAAATCAAACCTAAAACTGGTAGTGTTTTCTCGAGAAGATACCTAATAGAAAGCACAATTGAGAGTAAACTGACTTTAGACCCTTATTTCTGAAGTATTTATAAAGTTTAGTTTTGCCACCTGTAAATAGCAGCTTCTTGAATTCGCTGTTCTAATTTAATGACAGATGGAGTTTGTGTGTCTGTCTGATTAGATTATGGAATTTATTGCTTAGAACTTTAAGTATGGAAATAAATTAAAATGATTCATATTCTCAGTCTGTCCCTTTTCCTAAGTGATTAAATGCATACAATCAAATTATTTTTTTCAGTGCTGTATCTTCAAAATCTGATATTTGTAAAAAAAATAGGATAAACTGTTTTCAGAAGTATAATGTTTTTTGTAATCCATGAAGAAAAATATGTATGTGTTGTCAGGTGTCTTTTTAATTTTTTCTATGATGTAAACAAGGTCTCTTATCTTTAGGATGTTGACATTAGGTACCCAGAACAGGAAGACCAAGTTGGAAAGGCTAGTTTTTGAGGATTCCTGATTTTCAGCTATTTCTGCATTTGGATTATCTCTTCAGATTACAATTCTCACAGTTTCTTGAGATTTAAATTCTTTTTACTTCTAAACATAATTTCAATCTCATTTACTTTGAGCTTTACCTTTATAAATACAACAACCTATTCATAACATGGAACTTTTTTTGGTAATACTATATAAACTATTGAGTGATGTGGTTCGTGAGATTGGCTTCAGTGGTCTCCTAACTCTCCCTAAGTTGAAATTTGCTTTTATGATTAAAGTCCTTCTGTTTGCATACTTTCTCAGTGTGT
>LOEQ01006034.1:82538-94328 GCA_001685075.1 Bramus lutescens
CCACTTAATAGTAAAATGAAAAATGGATTATGGCAGGGGTCTGGGTTAGAACTAGAACACCAACCTACTTTTTTTATTGTATATCCCAGGCTGGCCTTAAATTGAAAGTCCTCCTTTTTCCAGCCTGTTGACTTCTGAGATTTTAGGAATGTTAAAGGAGTTTAAAGCCTTAAAACAACATTCACTTCTTCAAAGTTTTTTCTTTGTTTGTTTTGGTGTTTTTTTTTTTGCTTTTTTTCCAATTTGGCTTCTATCTCCCTACTCTAAAAAATGGACATTTGCTCAGCCATTTCAGAGAACTAAAGATTCAGTGTGGTTGGAGCAAGAACTCCTAGTAATAAAGAATTTTTTTCTTTACCTTGTGTACTAGACAAAGGATACTAGAAGCATTGTGCCATAATATTATGTTTTAATACTATCGTTTTGACTGTGTTTTGGAAAATGAATTAACCTTGAAAATCTGGAAGCAAAAAATAATTGATTAGAAAGCTGTTGCACTAAATTTTGATAAAAATTATTAAGGCTAGAACTAGGCAGTGGACTATGTTTTAGAAAGAGGTGAATTATGTAATAAGGGTCTCTACTGGAGAATAGTTAGAGCCCATTACCTGTTGTGAAAAATCTGTCTCCACTCCTACCTATAAGGTTTCTGCTTAAATAGCTGAATACATTTACATTTAGGAGAGGCAAAGCTATTGTAAAAATTTAGTAATGGCTCAAAGTATTATAATTTCTCACTTAATAATGTTAACTGATTGTTGCTTACCTCGTTGCACCATTAATACTTAACCATAGCATCAGTTCAAAGGCTACTGTTTCATATAGTCACCCAGAAAACCTGGCTGGAAGATTTGCCATCTTTTACACATACCTTCTAAGGCTGTTACCAGAAATACGAAAAGAAGGGGGTGGTATTGAGATACATGTTTGGAAAAGCTCTTAGCATGTGTATTCCTGCTCCAGTGGAATGCACTTGGTGGCATGGCCACAGCTCATTGCAGTGAGGATTTGAAATGTAGTGTCTAGAGCAGGGCAGCTGCTCTAGAAGAAAGGAACATGTCCTAGAGGATGGCTGCTGTTCTCTACCGCCAAGTGCTGCTGTTTGTGGAGACAGGAAGAGTAAAGCAATTTTTCAGCAGATGGTAGCAAATTCACTTTTGAAAGCTATGATATAGGTTCTTATAGATACTTAAAAACGTGAACATTTCAAAGTAGACAAGTTGTCTTAGTGTGAAGACATCCTATACTGGGAAAAATGAGTTTTTCAATGTATAGCGATTTGTTACAGGAATTGAAACTATTTCCTTACAAGGTAAAAATGAATGTGAAAATATCAAGAAGTATGAAGGTAAAGAAAAGAAAGGGCATGAGAAAAAAGTTTGTACTTACTGTTAAGTAGTTACAGCATGCCACTCAGTTAAAAGTATACACAGGTTCTTACTTGGACAGAGTGTGATAGAATAAGTATCCAAAGAATAGGCATTGGAACTATAAAAGACAGACTAAATCCCTGTTTCTTTTACATGGTATTCAGAGAAATTAAGGATTTAAATAGTGCTTCAGCTCAAATAAAATGATGACTATAGGATTCTGGCCATGTGACAGTATCTGAAGGAATTTTTGATAGGACAGTTGGCATAAGCTGTCTTTGAAGAAGTAAATTGGAACTAAGATCTGAGGATGAAGAAAGAAAATTTAATGAAGACCCATGCTAAGAATATTCCAGTAATAAAAGCTCAGCTCCTGAGAAACACCTTGGTGTTGAAGAGTCTGTAGGGCCACAGGAATAAGATAAATTTTATTTGCAGTGGGATATGACCTGGTTTTATGTTTTTAAAACAAAATGTTTTTAAAGAGAAGATAGACAAGGGTATTTTAGAGGTGAGGAAACCCATGACTATGCTGTTGACATAGTAGTTGTGACTCAGACTTAGGTTATAACTGTTGAAATCGTTTAAAACAATGTATTTAAGATGAGTTTGTTAATGGTTTCTGTCTAGCTATGATGGCATACTGTCTGTCACCTTGGCACCTAGGAGGCTAAGGCAGGAAGTTTTAGGTTTGAGGTCTACCTGAGGGTTACATGGGGAGGCCATGTCCATTCCTTGCCTACAACAGCAAAGAAAACCCCCTGGGTCATCTCCCTGCAGCTGCTAGGTAGGTATTGACAGAATGACCCAGATTTCTCCTGAGTAGTTACCTGAAGGCTTTCCTTCTTGTCTCAAAAATACTACGAATTATACAATGAAAGAAATCACTAGAGATTTTATTATATATTGTTAGAGAAATTAAGCATTTAATCTTGGTTAGGTGTGTCCTTTTACATGAATGTTTCTGAATTTCATAGAATGATCTTGTCAAACTTTTAAAATAGGGAATACTACAACTGAATCTATTCTCCTGAACACCCCTCCCCCAAACTCTGAAATTCCTAAGATTGTATAGAAGTAAAGCATTGAAATGTGTTACTAAATGAGCAGAGGGTATTTGATAAAAACTAACATCTTAGATAGAAAACAATTAACTGTACATTAAATACTTTGTAATACACTTAGGACAGTACTTTGTGTAGTTTTGTGTTTAATCATTTTGAAAATTACTATCCTAAATTTGATAAAGGCAGTTAGCCAAACTTAAAGCTAAAAGTGACTATGTAATAAATTGCATAGAATTTGATATATGGCATGTATACTAATTTTTAATTTTGAATACTTGGTTTAAATAAAATATCGCTAGAATAGTTAGTTTCTCCAAGCATTCATTTTTTAAATTTAAAATATTAGAGATTTATATTAATTTAAATATTTCTTTGAGAGTAGTTAGCCTAGTTTCAATCTTAGCAGCATAGGCTTCAAGTTGTATAGACCCTTGAAACAATGTCAAAGCTAGTCCTTGCATGTTTCCAAGCCTTTTTTCTCCCCCAGCTAGCTCATTCACATGTCACCTTATGCTCCATTGTACCCCATATTTTCCTGGGCTTTGTGTTTGTGAATGAGCTTTTACACTCTTAAGTGAAGATAGAAAATATAGGGCCTTTAAGACAGTAGAATCATGTCTAGATAATTATTGAGAATAGAGTTTAGACCTTATGCTCTCAGATCTTTTGCTGTGCATCAAAAAATTAATGGTCAATAAGAAAATGGGGAAGGAATTTCAAATTTAAAAGGAATTATGCTTAAATAAGTGATTAAGTATAGCTTTATTAGAACAGCTAGGATTTAAAATACTTTATATTATATGAAGATTATTGATGCCAGAAAATAAGCAAAGAAAAGTTACCAAGGAAAGAATAGCCAATTTCCATTTGCTTCATAGGCATTTTACCAAGATGTGGTGGTATATGCCTTGACTCCCAGCTCTTGGGGGTCAGAGGTAGGAAAGTTACTGGAAACTCAAGCCATCTTCCTACAAAGCAAATTCCAGAGAAGCTAGGGCTAGATAGTGAGACTTTGCCAGAAAATAAAACTAAACCAAACCAAAAAACCATAGACTCTTGTTAATTTTCACCTTGAAATGTCAATTTCAGCAGAAGTTTTTTTGGTTTTGGGAACATTGTGATGCCCAAATTGATAACTTACAGTATTAATGCACCGATAACTTAAGAGAAATTTGTCCAAGTTGTGGCAGAGGCGTTCAGATGGGTCTTAGGCTTTCAGAAATTTAAGACCCATGGTTGCTAAAAGAAATTGTTGCTGAATTAAATTGTGTACATGTTTTTCTTTTTTCCAAATGAATCTGATCCAACCCACCTCAGGGAAATAGATGGGCATGGAAAACAGTCAGTCATCCTAGGGTGCTCACTGTC
Organism: Bramus lutescens; assembly: GCA_001685075.1. Classification (NCBI taxonomy): domain Eukaryota; kingdom Metazoa; phylum Chordata; class Mammalia; order Rodentia; family Cricetidae; genus Bramus; species Bramus lutescens. The sequence goes on from LOEQ01006034.1 coordinate 86,344, forward strand.
TGTTTGTGTAGTCCTTGTTATTTGGAATAAGGTTTATGACTCCTAAAGAGGTAGTTATTTTGATGTCTTTATTTTAACTGTAGGTTCTGATTTTTTAGGATCATCTTCATATAAATCATGTAGAATGTGACTATTGTCTGATGTTTAGAAATGTTTTGCTGCTGGCTTTTGTATAACTTAGCTAGGTTTAATTATCTCAGTGTGTGTGTATGTATATATATGTGTATATATGTGTGTGTATATATATATATATATATATTCTCTTTGTAGTTTTCTGATGGAAGCACCATAGTTGTAGCTTGTGGTTCTGTGTAGACTAGACCACAACTAGTCAATATTTTATAGTCAGTATCTACTTTATTTTCACAAACCAGAGTGCATCCAAATGTGTTAAATACTTTTGATATATCTAGTTAAAAAAACTTTTGCTAGGGCCCAACTGTGGTGGTGCCCACATTGAATCCTACCACACAGAGGAGGCAAGAAGATCTATGAGTTCAAGGTCAGCCTGGTCCGTACAGTGAGCCCCTATCTCATCAAAGAATAAAGAGCATACTTCTGTTAGGGACTTGGGTAGAACACTTGCCTAGCACTTGAGAGGTCTTGTATTCAATTCTCAGACCCAAAACAAAAGCAGTCTTTTGTTAGGTAATCTGAACTTGAATTTGGACTACATTTTTGTTATGTTAGTCCTATACTAGATTTGTGAACCCATTCCTTTATGAATTAATCATTTAAAGAGCTTTTATGAAAAGGAAAATAATTGCTCAGCAATTGAGTTGATGAATGACTTCTTTTTGACCAAATTACAGTTAATAGCTAATTGCTTATTTTTATATTCTTGTGTTGAGGGAATTTCTGCTTACTGTCCATGTGTTTGGTTGTGTATTAAATACCTTAGTTTTAATTCTAATTGTACGATTGCTTTGATTATCCAAAATAGTATTTCTTAAGAGAATCTCTTACTACAAGTGCCAACTTTAAAGCGTGCTATCTCTGTGTGTGTGTTTTGTTTTTTAGTCGCCCATATACTAACAAGGTCATTACTTTGTGGTACCGTCCACCTGAACTGCTCTTGGGAGAAGAACGATATACACCAGCTATTGATGTATGGAGCTGTGGGTAAGATAGGAACATTGGCTTATGGTACTAAAAAGTTTTATAGTGAGTTCAGATGAGAAAATTTAATAATGAAAGCTCTACTTTTCTCTATTAGATGTATCCTTGGTGAACTCTTCACTAAAAAGCCTATATTTCAAGCAAATCAGGAACTTGCACAGCTAGAGCTAATAAGGTAAGCAGCTGGTGACAGTTTTGGGCATGGATGACGTTATGCTCCACAGAGTATTGAACTCATTTCAGGCTTGTCTCTTCAGGCAAGCAGCATGGTTCTCTTGAAGTCTAGTGACTACTAAAAGGAGGTCAAACTAGAGTGTGGGCCCTCTGATACTGGTTCTGGTACAACTAAGGATTTTAAAGATGTTTTTGTTTATTCCTGTCTTTGTTATGGTGTTTTTGTGATGAAGAGATGGATTAAAACACAGAACTTAGTCCCTCATAGGACTGAGAAGGAAGAGTAATGTGAGGTAGGAGAATAAATACTGTGTACACATGGTAAGTTTACATTTAACTGTGTCTGTGTGCATACCAGAATATATGTGTATACATATCAACATATGTCATTTTTTGTAGGCTGTCAGGATATAACTTACAAGCAGTTAACTCATACACATTAGTCAACTTTCTGTTTATATTGCTTTTTAATAGAATTGTTTTGTTTTATCTTTTACTTTTCCTATGAAGAAGTAATTTTATCTAGTGCAGGCTGGCTTCAAGCTTACTATGTAGTTCAGGCTGACGTTGAACTCTTAGAAGTTCTCTTGCCTTAGCCTCATTAGTGCTGAAATTACAGGTATAAAGTTTTAAATTCTTTTATTTTTTAAGGGAGTTTGGTTTTCTCTATAACAATGTAAATTTAGAACTTAGAAGATGTGCATGAAAGTATCCGTGAGAATAAGGTGTTTTGGTGAGAATTTTAAAGGAGACATGAATTTACAGCATTTCACTTTTCTAACTAAACAAAATAAATATAAAGAACAGACAATAGCCAGAGAAGGATTCCCAACTTCATCTTAAAAATTTGAAAGATATCATCCAGAAAGAAAATACTTTTATCAAAGGAGACGGTCTGGAGAATGGATATTTTGCCTTTGGAGAAGTTCATTACAGGGTTAGAGTTTAGCTATCTCTTAATTCTGCCCTCAAAAGAAAAAAAATAAAGCCCCCTCCCAAACTTTAATATTGTTCTTTCCAGAGATTAAATCAGATTATTTTTTCTTCTGCTGCTATAGAGCACAGAATAGAAACAAAAAGGTATGTTAGAGCCTCTTTTCTCTGGGGATAACGTGCCCACTATAGTCAAATGTACCCTAGTCTGAACTAGCACTGCTTCAATTCCAGGGCAGCCAGTTGCCTCATAAAATTGAAGCACATGTCCCACTGGTGTCCAGACATGGAACTTTTAATGAAATGATTAAGATAAAAGGGTGTGTCAACGTGTTTCTTTTTGTTACTACCCGAATGCCATAGGCTAGATAGATAATACATACTGAATAGAAGTTCAGCTTATGATTCTCAAGGCAGTCCAGGATTGTGAAGCTATGGATGGCAAGGTCCTTTTATTAATAGCAAATAATAATCTGCAAAGCCCTAAGATGACACAGGGAGAGACAGATAAAGCTAAGCTGAGGCTAGTTTTTATAATAGAGATAGCCCTGCAGTAACTCATTAATGAGTCCTACCGACTTTCCCACCCCACAGAATTTACCAAATTCCATTAACATTGGACTTTGGGGTTAATTTTTTAACACATGAAATTTAAGAGACATACAAACCAAAGCAGGTACAGAGTTTACCAGGAACACATCAAGCTTTTATCTTTCCTTTTAGGTATGACAGACAAGTGAACTAGAATCAAGAGGAAGTGTTGCTCCAAATATACTTTTCAGTGGTAATATAAAATTTTATAAGCATTATTTAAATATTAGGATACACCAAAAAATGAGAATTACCAAAGAATTAACCTAAGTAAATATATTCAAATAAAACAGAACAAAGTTAGAATGCAAAAATGGAGGTGAAATACATATTTTAAAAAGAGCAGTAGAGGCGGGGAGGTGGTTCAGTGGATAAAGACAAGACACTTGCCACAAAGCCTAGTGACCTGAGTTGGAACCAAAGGACCAGTATGATGGAAGGAGAGAACTAATTTCTGAAAGCTATCCTCTCCAGACATCTGCCACTACACATGGACATGCCTGCTGAGACATACATAGACAAATAAAATTATGTACATCGAACATAAAAATGTCATGGTTTAAATATTTTCTTAGGAGAAAATATGGCCGTTAATGCAGTCGTGTGCTGTTTACTGACCTTTGGTTAACCACAAATTGTATAGACAGTGGTGATCCAATAAAGCTGAAAATTGCTACCAACCAATGCTATCAGAGTTATTTTTAACATGGTGTTGCACAGATGGCTTACAGTTTGGGATGCCCACTCTACTGTGTTAGTCATTTGTAAACATAGTACATACAGTCATTATGATAGTTAGGGTTTCTGTTGCTGTGAAGAGATACCATGACCACAACAACTCTTATAAAGGAAAACCTTTAATTGGGTGGCTTGCAAGTCAGAGGTTCAGGACATTATCATCATGAGGAGACATGGCAGCATGCAGGCAGACATGGTGCTGAGAAGGAGCTGAGAAGTCTACATCTTTGATCCATAGACAGCAGGAACTGACAGACAGATGTGAACTGAACTAAGTATAACTTGAGCATAGGAGACCTCAAGGCCTAACCCCACTTCTGCCAACAGACCATACCTCCTAATAGTGCCACTCTCTATGAGCTTATGGGGGCCAGTTATGTTCAAATTACCACAATCATTAAGTACATAATACTCACTAATAGTAATAAACCACTACTGGTTTATTTATTTAGTGTATTGTACTTGCTATTCTCATGTGTACTTGTACTTAAAAAAATAAGTTTATTGTAAAAATATGCCATGTTACTGGCTGCAACCTAATATAACTGCCTCTTTTGATTGTACCAAGAAGCCACATCAAGTGATTGACCTTTACGAAGTAGATTTAAGTACATCCTCTGATGTTTATACGATGAGAGAATCGCCTGACAGTGCAGTTAAGATCCCAGTTGTTAAGCGAGTCAACAACTATATTGTATAAGTAAGAATGGAAACAATAAAGTGAGCATGCAGGTGACAAACTGAAGCAGCAAAATAAAACCAGGGACTGAAAAATACTTAGTGAGCTACAATATAGAAAATGTAGAACTTTATGAATAAATCCAAGATTTCATTTTGGGATTATTTATACATATGCACCATGTAAATTTTTTAACTTATGAATGTGAAAAGAAATTCAGCGAATGAAAACTTTGATAGAGAAAATTACTTCAGATATAAAGAAAATAAAAACTATGAGATCATTTAATTCACAAAGCATAACTTTAAATACATTAGAAAGCCCTAAATATATACAATAACATTATCGAAGTATTACGTTGAAGAACCAGGCTTGGGCATGTTAGTGGTAAATTCTTGCTAAGTATTTATAAAACCATTAGTTACAATGTTCCTTAAACTATTGTATTAACAGTTTCCCAACTTTGTTTCATACTTTTATTTTCTATATTCCTCAGGAAATATTATCTTGAAGATATGGCATGCTAGAACAATGGGGTTAGTAGCCTGGAACTTTCTAGTAAGGGCACATATTTATCCTACTCAGTTAAGAAATGTGAATATCAAGGGGTGGGTGGATGTTGAATTTTTTTTAAGTTATTTAATGTAGTTTAGTTAAACAGAATCAATATTTCTCAGAAACCTTAAAACATTGTTCACTAGTTAGCAATAAGCAAAAATTTCATATGTGAAAGAAAAGTAAAAAGAAAAGGATTATGCTAGTATATTGAAAATGCTTTTAATCTTTATACTTAAAAGAAATGCAAAAAATAGAGACCAAAGCTAAATGTCAATGATCTGTTGTGGGTATGTCATGTACAAGTTAGTGATATGGAGTTCTTCTCAGTGAGGAAGCCTTGGCAGGTCAGAAAATAAATCCTTAAACTATTTATTGTGTATTTTCCTTTACTGTGATTCCCATAAACCTTTTTTTTTAATTGTTGGTACTGATTTTGTTGGATGCTGGAGTTAGTCTTCAAAAGAAACATTGCTCTAGTCGTTTCGACTGAATTATTTCAGTTAAACTTTCATATAGTTCATTGTCTTCTGTTTAAAAAGCTAAATCTTAGAAAAGTGAATTTATTTAGGATCTTTCAAGTTAATAAGTGGAAAAATTGAGCTTTGAATTAACCATTGTATCCATGCAAGAAATGGGACTTCTGGAACTTTTTATATAGAATGCACCAACAGTAATATTTAATAAAGACATTATTAAAATTTTCTATGTTTGAGATTTCTAAAGGAGATAAAGCAAACATTATTCTGGTTTTCATTAAGAACTTTATCATGAGGGCTGTAGAGATGGCTCAGCAGTTAAGACCACTGGTTCTTCTTCCAGAGGACCCAGGTTTGATTCCCAGCACCCAATTGGCAGTTCACAACTGTCTGCAACTACAGGGAAGGGGATCTGACACCCGCACATAAAATAAAACTAAATTATTAAAAACATCAATAGCAACAAAAACTACCCAACCTTAAAAAGAAAAGAACTTTATTATGATAAAATACATTGTATTCATGTAGGAACTTTTTAAAGAACGAATAGAAAAATGTTAAAATGTTTTATAGCATTAATATAAATAAGGTTCATCTCAAGAATACAAGGAAATATTAGGACAAATGTTTTTGCTGTAATTTGTCATTTTAATAGAAATGGCACAATCTGTTTATTTAATAGATTTGAATAAGTATTTGCTGAGGGGTAAGGTAAGCTCTTTAAGTATAAGGGAGTATTAAATATAGTAAAAATTTATATCACTATAGCCATAATAATATTTAATGATAGAATATTAGAGAAAAAGGTAAAAGAAAAATTGCCTTCTAGTAATTGCCTAAAATTGCGTGAGAACAAAAAGGTTGATTAAACTGACAAAATTAAAAGACTCAAGATATATTAAAATATATTTACCATATACTTACCTGTACAGAAAACAGTAGCTTTTAAATACATATACCAGCTAGAAAATACAGTGGGGTGGGAGGACATCCTTCTGATAAAATCGCCAGTGTGTGTGCATCTGGAATATTGAAAATCCATAATCTTAAAAATTTAAGATTTTAGAAACTGTTGGAGAAGGATCTGGAGAGATGACTCAGTGGTTAAGAGCATTTGCTGTTCTTGCCTAGGATCTGAGTTTGATTCCTAGCACCCATATCAAACAGCTAACAATTGTCTGTAATTACAGTTCCAGGGGATATGATACTCTGTTCTAACTTCCACAGGGCATCATATTTATATGTACAAATTTATACACAGATCCATACAATATGCATAATTAAAAACTAAAATAGTTTTTAAATGACTGTTGGAAAGGCATAATTTGTTTTTGATTATTAGGCTTTAAAGGACTTTTTAAAATGGCAGTTTATCCTTTCTTAAATGTTGTTTGCTTTTTTGTTTATTTTTATTTTTAAGTATGTGGGTTTGTGCACATGTGTGTAAGTTCTCCAAGAGTGCCACAGGTGCTAGAATTTCAAGTAAGTGGTTGTGAGCCTTCAGTTGTGGGGTCCTCTGCAAGAGCAGCATATGCTCTTAACCATTGAGCCATCTCTCCAGCCCCATTTTATATTGCCCCTCTCACTCATTGTATATATCAGCAGGGTGTAGTGACACATACCTTTAGTCCTTGCACTCCAGAAGTAGAAGCAAGCGGATCTCTGGATTTGATGTCAGTCTGGCCTGTTTCATGAGTTTCAGGAAAGCCAGAATTACGTGGTGAAACTCTGATTTGAAGAAATAAAAAAAAAAAACCCAAAACATTGTTTTTTAAATTTTTATATGGATGGGTATATATCATATACATGCACAGCCTAGGAAGTGCAGAAAGAGGTATTGGAACATCTGGCTTTCTGCAGGAACAGTACATGCACTTAACTGCTGAGCCAGCTCTCCAGTCCAATTTTGTCTTACCTTACAGTATAGCCAGAATTTCCAAACACTGGTTTTCACACTGAACACTTGTTTTTGTTTTTTTTTTTCTATCTGTGGGAGGATAAATTTGGAAATAATTAGGAAGGGAGTTGGGGACATTAAGAAGAAAAGAACCAGAGGAATTTTTTAAGGATAGGAGAACTTAATACAGCTTATTCAAACAAAATTATAATAACGGAACTACTTGAATAGATATATTCATATAATATATATGAATTAACGGAATTACATGAGAACTCTAAAAAGCAAAGAAGTTAATGTGTGGGCAATAGGCTGTAATATAGAGGATAGCAAGTCAGAGTAATTTGGCTTAAAAATTCTTTTTTAATTTTTTGAGCCAATTACATAGCCTCACTATTTCACTCCAGCTAGCCTTAGAATCACTTTGTAGACCACGTTGGCCTCAAGGTTGTAATATTATTACTGGCTCCCAAATGTTGGGATTATGGGCATGTGACAACTATTCCCAGCATGCACAGTGTATGGTGATGGCATATTTGTATGTCATAGCTATATACTGAGAGTACCTTGGAGTTCAAGTGATAGGAATCCCCAAATTTATATATGTAGTACACATACATGGGGTGGGGACTTACTTTTCATCATTGGCTGGCCTAGAGCTTAAGTAGACCAGTCTGTCTGAACTCAGAGATCAGATCTACTGTCTCTGGCTCTCAAGTGCAAAGATGAAGGAGTGTGTACCACCACAGTTGGCTTAAGGAATAGGTTCTTTTTTTTTTTATTAAAAATTTCCACCTCCTCCCCTCCTCCCATTTCCCTC
>LOEQ01006035.1:73237-91210 GCA_001685075.1 Bramus lutescens
CCTGTTGTTCTCTGCTCAGCCCCGCTCAGACACTCGTCTGTCCTCTCCTGGTCTTCATGGCTTCTCCGGATGACCCTCTGCGCTCAGGTAAAGCGGCACCGTGCAGCGCCCGCACTTGGAGCGTGACCACCAGCTGGGTTCTTGAGACTGAACCTCAGTCACCCCTGAGAGTGTTTCAGGACACCAGAGCCTGTGCCAGATGTGTGCCAGGCTGGATGGGGACAGGGTACACTGTCCTACCTTTCCCAATCCCACCTCTGTGCTTCCTCCCCTCTGTGAGCGGCAGCTGACCTGCTCGCCTCCTACACACTGCAAGGTGTGCGTGGTCCCTCTCCCCACGCGGAGGCCCAGCCGAGCGCTTTTGTTCTGGGCCACGCGGGTGCCAGGTTGAAACAAGTCAGTCAACCTTTGGCAGAAAAGAACATAGGATTCTGCATCCCTTCCCAGGCTCTCCCTTGCTCCCCATTCACTCGCTTTCTTGCTTCCCCTTCTTCCTCCCTAGCTCCACTTTGCCGAGGTTTTGCTTCTGTTTAATTCTTACCTCTCCGAGCTGAGTTCTATAAACTATTATACTCTCCGCAGAGCCAGGAAGGCGAGCGCACCTTCGCAGTCCCCACCTGTGGAGGCCCCTAGTCCCATTAGTACATAAAAACGTTGTGCTTTTATATCTGAGGCCAGCATCTAGATTTTTCTGTCGCTTTTCCCTGCATACATGTAAGTAAAATTCTCTTTAAACTTCATCTTCCAGGAATTCCCTCAGTCCTCCTGCAACCTAGCTAAAAGCTTCATGGGTGTTTTGGGGACTTGCAGGATGAATGGATGGTGTGTCTCTCGGAGTACACTGGGTCTCTCTGGTTTTGTTGAGGTTGGAAGATCTGATGAGAGCCACCCAGAACCAGGTTGGTCTGGACTGCTGGGATAGATGTGACTGCTTGTGTTTCATATTTCATTTCTCAAGCTGGAGCAGGGACAGAGTTCAGTTGTTCAGCCTCGATTAGCGGCTTGACCTTACTGAGGGGACACCATGTATCTTATCTGGCAATGGCCAGAAGATTAAGACTACGTTGACATCTTGAAGGATTGATTTGGGGAGGAGGCTGTTTACTGGTGACATTGAAGAGAGAACTAAATTATTCAAGTGTGGCATGGTCAACCGGCTATCAGTTGAAATGAACTGGCCGTCCCTCCCGTTGTTCACAAGAACAGAATGGGAAATGAAGGGAACAATTCTCTCATCCTGGTCCTATTCCTAACACTACCCCTCCTGTGCTGAGAGCCTCGTTGATAAGATGCCAAGGGGTGTTTGGGGCTAATTTTATTCGTAATGGTTCCAGACTTGTTAAATGGTACTGGCGGGGGATTTAAAAGATGGACGGAGGGGAGTTCACTGAATGAGGATACAGGTAACGTTTGCCTGAGCTGCACGCCAGCATCACTGGCACCAGAGAAAGTGTGTGTGTGTGTGTGTGTGTGTGTGTGTGTGTAGGGAAGCTGGAAGCCAGTTCAGCAGTGATAGGAGTGTAAAAAGCCTCAGGTAAAATGCCTACCAAGCAAGCATGAGGACTTGCATTCTGATCCCCAGCACTCATATCAAAAGTGAGGCACGGTGTCGTCCACCTGTAACCTCAAGGCTGGAATGACTATTTGAGACAGACAGAGGATAGATTCCAGGAGCTCACTGACCAACCAGCCAAGGCAGATGGATGTGTTCCAGGTTCAGAGAGACTCTGTCTCAAAGAAAATGTAGAGAGAGGTTAGGGAAATGGCTCTGTGGGTAAAGAGTGGCTGCTCACGTGTGAGAACCTGGATTCTAATATGAGTTTAAATTCTCAGCACCCACATAAAAACCTAGGCATGGTACCCATGCCTGAAACCCTAGGGCTGTGGAGAAGGGGTGGAGACAGGAACCAGCTTAGCTCCAGGTTCAGGGAGAGGCCCTGTCTCAAGTGGGTAGAGTGAGAGAGCAGGGTGCTGCATCCTCCTCTGGGCTATGTGCACACATACACAGGTGCATATGCCTGCACACACATGTGTGTATACAATGTGCACATACACACACACACATACACACAGAACAGAGAGTAATTAATGAAGACACCCTAAGTTGACTTCTGGTCTGTACACGCAAAGGAGCACACATGCACATACCCACATGAACATGTGGGTATACCCCACACAAAGCCCTGTGTATGTGGTGGTAGATAAATGATCTTAGGAGACAGTTACAGTATTATAGGGTTAGTATTGCAGCCATGGTCTTAGTTAGCTTGGCACATATAGAATAGATGCCTAATACTGCAGTAAAGTGACCATCAGATCTCTGTATGTGTGGAATGGTATGAACGGAGCGTATCCTGTAGGCAGTCTGTCTCTCACTTCACGAGGTAGAACCCAAACCTCCATGTGAACTCTTTGGGGGAGAGATGGACTGGGGCTCCCCTCAAAGGGGAAGGAGGCCTCCTTCAAGGATCCTGTTGGCAGGGAATGGTGAAGATCATATTCGGGCCTGGGAGATATTAAGAATATCCTTTCCCATTCTGGGAATCTGTCAATTAAAGAAGTTCCTCTGTGTAATACATGTCTTGACACATGAGCACTTCCATCCAGACATCCCACCTGGCCCTTCCATTTCTGAAATGCAAACACAGGTGGTGTCAATGTGTACAACCGGTTGACTGAAAATTTCAGCTCTCCAACTCAGACCACGCTCTTCCTCCTGGCTTTTTGCCCCCACCTCCTGAATGGAGTTTCCACACGGATGCAGGCTTCCTGTCGATAGTCCTCCAAAAGGTGGTCAGAGCGAATTCTTGATCAGTCATATCTGTCACCCTGCTTGGCCTCACTTCTCGACAAATCCTCAGACCCTGGAAGGTTTCTTCTGAGCCATCCATCCTGCTACACCCTTTACCGGTCCCTTCAGCACCTTTGGTCACTTGCGTGATGGCCACACTGCCTTCTTTCTTTCCTTTGAAAATCCCCTATTCTGTGCCTTCTGCTCTGCACCCCCCCCCAGGGAAGAGTGCATCCTTCCTTCCCGATCCCCCCTATTTCTCCAGACTTCAAAGACGACCTGGCCCCAGCCCAGCCCAGTCCATGATCTCAGCGCTCCTGGAACCTTCTTTCTGCTGTTTCTAGATTCCATCTGGCCAGCCAGCATCACTCTCGCCATTGGAAAGTGAACTCCAGCTAGAACCCAAGTCTGTCTTGCCTGTAGCTCTTCCTTAGCAACCACGACAGTACTCAGTATACACAAAGCCCTGTGTAAACATATTTTACTTCAGCGAGTGGAGAAGTGAATGGATGAATGGATGACACAGAATTTAATGAAATTGCTTCAAACTGTGAGAAAAAAATTCTTCCTGTGTTGGTTCCTGAGGAGTTTATTCATCAAGTGAAACATGTCAACTAAGTTCACCATGAAAAATGGGGGGGAGACCTGTTCCCTCACACACATAATGAAGACATAGCGCAGTGATAGCGTGTACTTGCCTCTTATGCATGAAGCCCAAGGTCCAATTCTTAGTCTCTCTCTCTGTCCTCTCTCCTGTACACGTGCGCACACACACACACATATCATTCATTATGTTGCATTGTGAAGTTAACTACGTTTTTTTAGACTTACTGATTTTTGTCTATGTGTATAAATATCTGTTTACATGTATGTATGTGCCTGTCACCTGTGGAGGTCAGAAGAAAGTATCAGATGCCCTGGAACTGGAGCTATGGATAATTGTGAGCCATCATATGGATGCTAGGAACTGAACCTGGGTCCTCTGCAAAAGCAACAAGTGCTCTTAACCACTGAGCCATCTCCCCAGGCCATGAAGTTAACTTGTATTTTATGTATGTGTATACGGGCGTTTTGCCTTCATTTATGGGCACCACTTGTGTGCTTGGTGCACCCAGAAGCCAGAAGAGGGTGTTGGGTCCTCTGGAACTGGAGTTACAGATGGTTGTGAGCCACCATGTGAGTCCTGAGAATTGAACCCAGGTCCTTTGGAAGAACAACTGGTACTCTTAACCACTGAACCATCTCTCCAGTTCCCATGAAGTTAATTAAAAAAAAACTTGCATATTAAGAAACTTCACAAGATGCTTGAGGTCACAGGGAAGACAATGACAGTGATGATGAAGGGTATCCAGCCGTCATTCACAGCCTCCCTCACTGACCTACCACTGTCTGCCAAATGCGACTAAAATCTGGCTGTTCCTGTTTATTTGGATATCAAGCCCTAACAAAGAATGACCAAGTGAGGAGGTGGATACCTTGTTACCTAAGCACCCTGGTGGCTGAGTACAGTCATGTGACTTTCCCTTTGTTTCAAGGTCTCATTTTCTCTGCAAACCTGTATGTTTTGTGGAAGCCCTTGTCCAGGTCCTAGCCATCAGCCTAGGACTCTAGGACTATGCTTTTGAAAGTGTCTCTCCTGTCCTCAGCCCTCCCTTACCCTCCTATAGGCCAAATCCTGGGCAAACCACTTCCAGCAAAGCTGGTCCAGCCTGCTACGTCTGTGTGACTACCATAGGGAACAAGAGCAGAGGAGGTGGGCATCTGTAATTTCCCATCTCCTTCTCTGTGCCAATTCCCAATGTGCCCTTCATCTTATTTCCGTTTGTTGTAGTACTGGGGGTGCTAGAAATGGGGGCCTTGCTTCTGCTGGGCAAGCGCTTTATCACTGAACTACATACACCCCAGTCCTCTGTTTACGCTTTGTTTTGGGGCAGGGTCTCAATAAGTTACACACTGACCTTGAATTCTCGTTGTAGCTCAGCGGGGAGGGCCTTCATGCCTTCATTTTCCACCCTCCCGCTTCAGCCTTGGATGACAGGCCTGTGCTATGAGGCCTGGTTTTCTTACTTATAATGCTTCCTAACTTCCCGTGTCCTCTCCGACTTCTGCGTGTCCCCTCACATCCTCTCATCTCTTCCCTGATCGTTTTGATTCTTGTCACCAGGTCCGCAGGGAAGGCCTCTTCCAAGGACCCCCATAGGAACACACCTGTTTGACACAGGCCCCTTCCCAGCTAGTTCAGTCTCGTGACAGGAGAGAAAGAAGCCATCAATGCCAATGGCAGCCTTTCTGCGGCTTTGAGAGTGTCTGTGATCCTGAAGTTTTGCAAGGAGGAACGAAAACAGCTGTGGGTGAGAGAAAGTTGGGGGGGGTTGTTAAAAAAGAAAGAAAGAAAAGAAGAAAAACAATTTACCTCTGAAATCCCGAGTTCAAAGAGTCACCTTCAGTTCGGCTCTGGAACACACAGAGGTCCCCCGCTCTTGCCTGGGGAGCTGGGAGCTGAACACGATTCCTTCTTTTCTTTATTTCCTCTGAACAGACATCTTTGGGGATATTTAAACTTTCTGGGCCAAACTGCTGCTTTGGACCAGAATTTACTAGGTAAAGGGAGATGTCACTTTGTCCTGGAGCCGCTGCAGCTGGTTCATGGTGCAGAGGCTCCAGGGTGCTGAATGCTCCCCCTACAAGCTGACTCTGGAGGGAAAAAGGTAGATCTCTGAGTCAAGGCTGAGTAGGTGAGGGTTCGGATTTAGAGTTGATGTTACAAGGATTAAGGGTTAGGGGAGGGTGAGTATTATTCTGCAAGTAAGAAGGACAGGAATGGGGAGTGGACTGTGGGTGGACAGTGACCGTAAGTTCGAACCCCCAACACCTCAGAAAAAGTTATGTTGAAGTCTTAACAGCCAGTTCTTCAGAATGTGACCTTTTCTGAAAAACAGAGGTTTTTTTGTAAGGTAATCTTGTTAAACTGAGGTTCTAAGAGCGGATTGCTAACCAATATGAAGATGTCTTCATAGAAAGGGAAAATGGGGCCAGTTACACGGCTCAGGGGGTGAAGGACCTCACTGCACAAGCCTGACCACCTGAGTGTGACCCCCTAAGCCCACATAAAAAGGGAGGACCACGCCACAAAGCTGTCCTCCAACCTTCACATCTGCACACACACACATACACCAAAAAAATGAAAAGTTTAAAATGAAAAGCGTGATTGAAAACAAACAAATAGGACAAGTCCAGGCAGGATGGCGTCTCCAGCTGAGTCTGCCCGGTGAACTAGGCCTGAGCCACTTCTAGAAGCCTCTGGGGCTAGAAACCCAGCAGACTCAAGCCTGCCTCTTGCATGTACTCATGAGCTTGAGCACACGCTGTGGAGAGGGGCTCTCATACCCTTCTCAGAATGGTCGCAAGGCTTTAAGTTCTGTCACAGGAGTCACTAATGGGGTCCCTTCCTCAGCAAGCAGGTGCCAGCAGGGGTTCTCCTCATCCAGCTTAATTTGGATACTCCAAGGAGGTGGTGGAAGATCTCAAGGGTTGAGCACCTGTCCCTATACTGCCACCTCCCCCTCAGAGTGCATGTCTGTGCTGGTGAGCCAGTGCGTCTGACAAATGGCTTAGGAAAATGTTTACTAACCTTTACTAGTTTTTCTGTTTGTTTCTGTGGTGCTGAGGGTGGAACCCAGGGCTCCAGCAGAGAGTTATCCTTCCCCTTCAGCCTTTGAAGGGTTCTACAAAGGGCACAGATAAAGAAACAGATCCTCAGAGTGAGGTGTGGGCAAAAAAGGGGCATGAGGCTGTGAAGCTTCCTAGCCCTGTCTGGGTGCCACCATCTAGGCATTCTCATGCTTGGCTGACCAGAAGTCCTTGTTGTGATTGTGATTACAGTCATGCACCACTATACAGGGTTTATGTAATGCTAGAAACTGAACCCAGGGTTTTGTGAACGCTAGCTAAGCAAGTGCTCTACCAGCCGAGCCATCGCCTCCAACTCCTTATTCTAAGTTTATGTGGAGGTTTCATTGTGGGCTTGATTGAAGCCCTAGTGACCCGGCATGTAGAAAATATGACCTGACAAAAAGGCTTTTCTACTGTTGACAGCTCAGTGAGGCTTCAGCTCACATCTTCTTGGACCTTCCCCATCCCCTCTCCAATATGGGACCCTTCTCAAACACAGATGAGATGAGGTATCTCAGAGAGTTTTTGATGCACAACCCCCAGACAGAGGTGGGGGAGGTCGGAGTTGGATGGCCTGCCTCAGGAAGGGACCTTGAAGCAGGTGCTGAGGAGAGAAAGCGACCTGTGTATGTCAACATATCACAGAGGCCGTACACGTGTGCAGTGCAGAGTGGCTGTGAGAGAAGGAGAAATTGTAACTCTCACTTCGGGTGCCAGCGCTGGGGACTTTGTCACTGTGGGGCTCCTGTAGTCACTGTTGCAGACTGATCTGTGAAAGGGACAAAGGTGTTCTTTAGTTGTCACTCTTGAATCTTTTTTTCTATAACCCAGGGTGGCCTGTAACTCACTGGTCTGAGTTGGCCTAGAACTCGTGAACCTTCTTTCTGCCTCCATTTCCAGAATGCTGGGAGTAAAGATATGTGCCATCACACCTGGCTCCTTTTAGCTCCTAACATTACAGGTTAATGTGGTCCAGAGATCTGGATGATGATGTAGCCTGCTTATTCTGATCTGAGTCAGGGCGCTGAGAGCCTGCTGGTACCCTGCCAGAGATCCCTATGGCTTCACCAGGGAAAACTCTCTAGAAGGTGCTTGTGAGGGCAGGGCATCAGTTACTGCAGTATGCAGCTGCCAGCTGATGTAGGGTGATCTGAACTCGTTTGGAGTGGTAGAGGCAGCTCTGGGGAGGAAACTTGGTCCAACAGTGGGTGACAGCTGGGGGCAGGGGAATGTCCCCATCACCCCAGATAAGAACTGCTTGGCAATGCCCTCTTTGGGGCTCACATCCCCCTCCTGTTTCTGTTTCAGGCCCCTTGGTGCCCCATATCCCACCTGGCACTGGAACTTTGCCTGTGGGCTCAACCTGCTGATACCTGGGGCTTGTAAAAACAAACATTTGCAAGCTTTAGATAAATGATTTGATTTTATACTTAATCGTATTGTAAACATTCAACTTCAAGGCCTCCAGGTAAGGCTTGTAGAAAACTTTCTATGTCTAGCTCTGTCTCAGGTAAGCAGGAACAGCCCTCCCCGCTACAACCTCTTTGGCACACACAACTCTGGGCCTGTGCGAACAAAAGCAGCCGGCCTGACCTAAAACAGCTGCCAGGAGAAGGCGCTGGATCAGAGGTAGCATGTGGGACACCACCACGGACCCAGGTCTGTGAACGCATTTGACAGACAGATGAGTAAGAGCTTAATCTTAAGCCCCACGAGCAGCAAAGGCCAGGGCAGTCAAGTGTTTAGGGTGAAAATAGACTCGACACGCAGGGGCGAGGGAGTAGCTCAGCTGGGAGAGTGTGCCGGGCGCACATGAGGCCCTGAGTTTCCTCCTCAGCCCCTCAGAAACCAGAAACACATGTTATCCCAGCACAGGGGAGGCAGAGGCAGGAGGATCAGAAGTTCAAAGCCATTCTCCCTTACAGCAAAAGTTCAAGGCTGGCTTGGGCTCCACGGGGGCCTGTTTCAAAAACAAAACAAAAATAATAGCAACGAAGACCTAAGCATGCCTCTCATGCCAATTCTCAACATGCCTTTCCCGAGTTTGCTGGGACCTGGTTGTGCTTCAGAAAGCAAACCATCAAAAGCCCTGCCGGCCAGCCCCTAGCTCTCCTGGACCTGCCTTCTGGTATCACAGCTGGCAGTGAGGTTCTGAGGGAGGAGCAGCTGCCCAGGTGACCTCCACAGCTATCATCCACATGGCATCCAGGGATGGAGGGTCTGGATTTGATCTCACGTCCCAGAGGACGTTCTAAGGAGTAAGCAGCTTAAAGCCCTTCTATGGCAGCATCTCACCCGAGGGCAGTTAGAGGCTCCCCCAAGGCCACACCTTAAGGTTTACTCAAGTTTAACAGGCACACAGACGAGGGCCCAGGCCTCTGCCACAACTGACTGATGCTCTATTCTTTTAACATCGCTGTTTGCTGATGCTGTGGTGACATTGCTCCTTTCCCATCCATCACAGCCATTTCCCCTCTTATGTCTTTCTTTTCTTTTCTTGTACTTTTATTTTTCACTATATAGCCCAGACTAGTCTCAAACTTGCATCCTCCTTTCTCAGTTCCCAACTGTTGGAATCATAGGCACATACCACCAGTACCAAAAGTGATTTTTTTCCTCATATAATTTTTTTTATTTTAATTATAGGAGAATCCTTATGCAGGTGTTAATGCATGCATCAACTAGGCCATTTTAGTCTCTCTCAGAAGCAAGCTATTTTTCCCCAGGTGCATGTGGTATTTGTGTGTATCCATTTTTTTTATGTGTGAGCACAGGTACATGTGCACATGTGTGCACATGGAGGCTCAAGGTGGATGCTGAGAGCTGTCCTCCGTCGCTCTTCAACAGTATTCACTGAGGGAGGGTCTCCCCTTTCCTCACTGGCAGACAGTCTCTTGCTGCACCTGCAGACTGCCGATTCCAGTAAGTCTAGTTAGCCAGCTTGCTCTGGGATCTCCTGTTTCTGCCTCTCCCAGACTGGAATTATAGACGGCAGTCACACCTGATTGGCTTCTCAGGCGAGGGGAATCCATACACAGGTCCCCATGCTTGCGTAACAAATGATTGATCAACTGAGCCACCTCTCCAGTCCAAGAATCTTATTATTTTTAAGTGATTTTTTTAAAGAAATTTAGATTTGTTTATTTTATGTGTGTGAGTGTTTTTAAGGCATGTATGTATGTTCACCCTGTGTGTGCCTGGTGCCTGCAGAAGTCAGAAGAGGGTTTCAAATCCCCTGGAACTGGAGGTACAGATGGTTGTGAATCTCCAAATGGGTGCTGAGAACCACACTGCAAGAGCCCCAAGTGCTCCTAAGTACTGAGCCATCTCTCCAGCCTTGATTTTATATACACAGAGACTAGGAAATGGGTAAATATACAGGATTCAGAATAAAGTCCTTAAATAAAGTTACACCTAATCAAACAGGTAGAGTTGTTAGTAGCTGGGAGATAGTTCAGTCAGCAAGTGCTTGCCTTGCAAGCATGGGGACCTGAATTGGATCTCCAAAACCACTGTACAAAAGCCAGGCATGGTAGCGCACACTTGTAATCTAAGCACTAGGGAGGCAGAGACAGCCCTGGGATTTGCTCTCCAGCCAGCCTCACCTATTTGTTGAGTTCCAGGCTAATGAGAGAACATGCCTCATAAAACAGAAGGCAGATGACTTTTGCAGACAAACACCTCAGGTTGTACCTTGGCCTAAATACACAGCACACACTTGTGGGGATCATATGTTTGTATAATTTGTGATTGATTATAACTCCCAGTATTTGAACATATGTATAAATAACTTGTGTTTGTTTTGAAGTCTGGAGTATTATGGTTTTCTTTTTCTGTTTCTCTCCTTTGCTGTCTTCCTTAAAGTAACATGCAGAGGTCTTTGGGTCGCAGGAATAGTTGAGGTACATTTATATTGCCTGGAAAAGAAAGCCTATTCAGATGTGAAGATTATAGGGGAGGCCTTATTTGTGTTTTTGTCTCAAAGACAGCCCTGTCTCTTTGTATCTCCCCAGATCACATGGCCAAGGAGCCAGTGGAGGACACAGACCCCAGCACTTTATCCTTTGCCATGGTAGGTGGCACATTTTATTTTGATTCTCCAGGTCTACTTATATGGCACTGTAGTCACTAAGCATCTCCAGGAAACCCCAGAAACCCCAAAGCAAGGTTTTCCAAAGATACATTTCTTTCTTTTGGTATCCTCTGTGGCGTCATCATCCTCAGACTGAAAACAGTGTTAGATCCTGAGCTGGGGATGTGGCTCAGAGGATAGAGTGCCTGCCCAGCACACATGAAGCCCTGGGTTTGATCCCCAGTACCACACTGGTAATCCTATCACTCTGTATATGGAGGCAGGAAGATCAGGATTTTAAAGTCATCTTCAGCTATATAGTAAGCTTGAAGCTAGCCTGGGCTACATGAGACCTTCTTCGAAACAGCAACAAAGTAGCATTAGGTCCTCTTCCTGCTTCATGGATACCAAAGAGACCTTCTTAGATGTTCCTAGGTCTTTGCTGGGTGTCAACTTTTTAACTTTTATCTATTTTTAGTTAGCCTTCTTTTAACATTCGAAATATCTGACATGGAGTCCTGTCCCAGGATTCAAGCCCAGGACAGAGTCCTACAACAGTGAATATTGCCCAGAACATGTACATGTTGGCCCAAACGACTGTCACAGAAATGACGAGGAGAAGCATGCACTCCCAGAATGCACAGAGACAAAAATCTGAGCATAAGGCTGCAGGAAGTCGAGAGGGAAAACAGCCCAGCCCAGAGGGAGGAAGTGTGGTTTAGCGGTCAGAGCCAAGGAAGTTAAGAGGGGGTTATTCTGTTTCAAGTTCCAACATTAACTTGTCAACTCTGATTTCGTTCCTATCAGCTCAGAAGAAAAACAGTGAGTCAGGCCTGCTGATAAGCCTGAGGCTAAAGACCTGGAAGGTTTCATTTTGCTTTATATTGCAACCCTGGGGATGGAACCTGGGGCCTTCTGCATGCTAGGCAAGCACGTTGCCAAAGAGCTAGCTACACCCCAGCCTGCTCCCGAGGTTTTAAACTGAAACCCAACACAAAGCTCTCTTCTCACTTTGATCTCAGAACTGACATTTAAAAACAACTCTCTCCTTTTGTCCGTTTCTGCAGTCAGACAAGTATCCCATTCAAGACACCGGCCTCCCTAAAGGTAAGAGCAGTTGGTGTAAGGGCTTCAGCTTGTGACTAATTGAAGCTCTGGAACAAAGCATCACTCAGAACCCAGTTCTCCTTACTGAAGATGGTAAAACAGAAAGAGACCAATAACTTGGCTCAACACTGGCTACACAATTGTCCTCAGAAATGAATTTCCTTATTAAAATGTGCCCATCATTTTATACCAGATTATAAACTGTATTTGACCAGGCATGAAATAAAGCTAGCCAGGTTCTGTGTTCAAGTATCTGAACTGACTCAAATGTGTTTAAGAAGGAGGAGAAGAATTGGGTGTCATAGCTCATGCCTAGAATCCTAGCATCTAGAAGGCCAGGCCAGGAAGACTGGTAGGAATTTAAGTTCAGACTGAGCTACACAGTAAGTTCTAAGCCAGCTTGAGCTATAGGATGAACCTCTGCTTCAAGAAAACCAAAAGGAAAAAATAGAGAGAGAGAAAGAAGGAAAGAAAAGACTGATTAGCTCAGGGCTCTCAAGGGGCTGTGGATCCACGCATTTAGGGGCAATTTTGACTCAAGCCTTTGACCTGTGGCTCTGTTGTCCTCAGTGCCGCCCTTGTTCCTGCTGAGGAAGGAAAGAGGATCTCAGCACTGCCAGCATCCCACCATGCTGTTCTCCCCATAACCATGATGCAGGCAGTATGGGTCACATGGCCAGCCCTGAATCAGTGGTTGTCATCAAGAAGATGGGGAATGAGTGAGCCCTGAGCTCTGGCTGGGAAGGCTTGGAGTAGATTTCATTGAAACCCAGCAGTGTTTTGTGGCCAGACAAATAGCAAGAGATTCTTGTCAGGCTCCAAAGTCACCCCCAAAGTTGTCTTTTATATCCCGTAGCCTCAAGTTTAAACAAGGTAAGGATCAAAAGTGGTCAAATCCTAGCCTTCCATGGCCCTGTGCGGTGCCTGCAAAGCCAGCAAGTTGCTTGTTATATCACAAGGTTGACCTTGTACCCTGTGGCAGCCCAGAGATGAGGGCACAGGGGCAATCAGATCATCCCAGCTATGGAGATGGCAGGGCACGTGGCTGTCTGGTTTCTGTGCAGAGGTGTGGAGCCCCTGCCCAGGTGGGTTTCCCGACATGCCCCCGGTGGTGGGAATGGGAGAGAGAGTCCCACCAGGGCCATCAGTGGAGAAGTCCAGGTTTCAGTCGAGGCATTGCTCTGTCCCCTCCCTGGCCCCAGACTCTCCTGTCCCTTAGAGTGATGTCATTACGTGTCAGTCTTCTGCATGTTCCTGGAGTGACTGGGATTGGGGAGGAGGTCAAAGCCTGACTTGTGCAAACAATGCCTGTGCTTGGGAGAGTTCCAGCAAGCTGCCTTTCCCTGAACCCTTTCCACAGGAAAACTGTCCCTCATCTAGAGTTCTCCTTTTCTAGTCTATTTAATTACAGTTTAAAGTTAGCATACAAAGTGATGAGTTTCATCCTGGCCTTGCCTTACATATGTGTCATTATCCTTTACTCAATTGTCTCCACCCTGCAATCTCAGCCCCTGCTCCCTCTGGCTAATTCACTTTCTTCCCCCAGATAGTCCCTCCCAATTTCATGTCACATGTATTCCATTAATCTTTTTTCCCTCGGGGATGGAGGGAAGGCTGGCCCAAACCTCACAGAAATCAGTTTGGGGACGGCCAGAAACTTCTAAGTAGACTGGATACATGTCATAAAGATCTTTTCTTCTTTGCCCTTGAATGTGATTTCCTGTTTTGAAAGGAAAAGATTGCTGCTAAGCGACCTGATCCTGCACTAGAAACATGGTCAGGTTGCTCCTAGATCCTGCGCTTTACACATCTTTCCTCCAAGTCCTTTACAAGAAGCATGACTTGGAAACCATGCAGCAGGCCTTCCCGTTGTTCTATGTCACAGGGACTAGAATAAAGTCCATCATTTTTAAAACTCCAAATAAATATACCGTTTTGTAGGCAAATGAATCTTGGTTGAAAGTTTAAAAATTTGAATTCAATGATAAGGTGATTTAATATCTGATAGTGTTTTCCTTTATCTTCTTGAAGAGGATGTATCCTTCATTGGAGGTTTCTGATAGTTTTCTCATGGAATTTGTGCTTTAAGAGAGGGAAGTGGAGGTGGCCAGCCTGAGGGGGAATAAGAACAAAGAATAATGATGCTGTGTCTGAATATATGCCACATTGTAATCTGTTACTTAATATGCTGACTGAAAGAGTTACCGAAGGGGGAGATGGCTCAGTTCACAGAGTGCCTGCTGCGTAAACATGAGGATCAGAGTTCGGATCCCCAGCACTGCGTATAAGACAGGCATGGGGATTGGGTCTGCAAACCTAGTTCTAGGGGTGGAGTGAGCTCAGTGGTCAGCCAACCTTGCTGAAACATTGAGAGACCCTGTCTCAAAAGCAGTAAGATGGATAGAAGACACTTCACATTGACCTTGGGCCTCAACAAATATATAAATAAGTACATAGACAAACAAACAAATGAATATTTAGAAACAGTTATTTTAGGAATATAAAATCCATATAAAATAATTTAGAGATTAATTTGTGAATCTAAAAATAAACTAAGCTGCAATCTAATTATATTAAGTATCAGCTAGAACTCCAGCATTCCTGTGAATTGGGCTGTCTAGTTTACTTAATATAATTACCTTTAATAGTTTCCCTATGCTTGAGAAAGGACTCCAGGCTCATTTTCTTAAATAGGTTAGGCAAGCTTCCTAGCCTCTGCCCTTCTGTCGCTAAAGCCCTACGTTGTTTGTGCGTGGCTTAGAGCTCTTCTTTAATGTGGGCCAAGCTCGAGTGCTTTTGAATAATGTAGTTTTGCTGTAAGTCATGTGGAAATCTAGAGTAGTTTCAGTGGTCAGCATATGATTTATCACACCTGCTTCTCATCAGGGGCAAAAGCATAGCTTCCTCCGGAGCCAGTCCCTGTCCCTTTGTTCAGGGGTTTCTGGGGGCATTCTGCAGGGCTTCTTCCCCAGCAGCTCCTCTGTGACCCTGCAGGTGCTTGGCAGGCGTGAGATGGGGCATGGATTAGTTTCTTTTCTAGTTACTGAGACCAAGCCCCTGACCGAAAACAAAACAAAAAAAACAAGCAACCCCCCCCCCCAAAAAAAGTAGCTTAAGGAAGGACTTATTTTACTTAAAGTTTCAGGATCCATTCACAGGGACGCACACAACTGGTCACATGACATCTGCAGTCAGGAAACAGAGAGAGACATTCTGGCACTTAGCCTGCTTCCTTTCTCCTTTCATTTTGGTCCAGGACCTCAGTTCATGGTGGTGCTGCTGACATTCAAGGATTCAAGGTTGTTCTTCCCTCCTCAGACGTTTCTAGACAAATTCTCATAAGCACACTTAAAGGTGTGTTACCATGGTGATTGCTGATGATGAACCTGTTATGCTACATTGCAGGGGCTTAGTACATTTCCATCACGAATCTCCTGACTTCCCCCAGAAGCTGCTAACTTGAGCATCCTGAAGAGGATGTGTCTTCCTGTCACATTTGTGAATGTGTTTGGGGAAAATAGTTCTGAGTGAGCGTTTTTGAGTGAGCGTTCATGGCAGGAGGCAACTGTACACAGAGGAGAGCCCTCATGTAAATTAAAGAAACATTTCATCTTTGGCTGTCCTGGTGGTACAGGCCTGTTACTGGGAAGGCTGAGGCAGGAGAATGGGGAGTTTAGAGCCTACTTGGGTTACAGAATGATGCTATTCTAAGCAACTAGGTAAGACCCTGACACCAAACAGTCAAAAAGGAGCCCAGAGACAAGCTCAATGGTGGATCATCTGTTATGTATGTGTGAGGACCTTAGTTCAACATTCAGTTCTGAAAAAACAAACATACAGACATACATACACACATACAAAAACCTAAATTTCCTTTGGAGTGCCTCTCTCCTGCTATGAGATCCAAAAAAAATCATAGTAAATTTAAGCTGCAGGGAGAGATGGCTCAGTGTTTAAGAATACGTGCTGCTCCTCCAGAGGACCTGAGTTTGGCTCACAGCACCCATATACGGCCTGTAACTCCAGCTCCAGGGGATCCGATGCCCTCTTCTGGTCTCTAAGGGCACCACATATACACATATAAATCAAAATAAATATTTAAAGTATTTAAAATGCAAAGAAAGTGATATAGAGTGATCCTGTTCATCTTTGTATGAATCTGAGCATTCTTGCATGCTGGGGAATTGCTTTAATGTTGAGATACAGTCCTAGCCCCAGGAATTTGAACTTTGCTGTTCAAATTTGCAACCAGAATATAATTCACTTCAGTTTTTTTATTGTGATGCTGGAGATCAAATCCAGACCCTAGGCGAACACTCTGGTGCTGAGCCACTTTCTCCCAGCCTCTGGAATGTTTATTTTACAACTTCAGCATCACCCACATGTAGCCTGCAGTGAGGAATGTTCAAATTAAACAAACCCTTGATGGCCCTTCCTCCAGGGACTAGTCATGGATCTCTTGGGGGTCTGGACTCCATCCAGTTGAGTGCTCTTGTTTGTAGCCTGGGTGGGGCCCTTCAACTACCCGATGGCAAGATTTGCTCTTCGGGTACAGGAAGCAGCAATGCTGAGCAAAGTGCAGGTGCACTGGTAGGGGGAGCAATAGCACCCGGTGCTCTGCCTCCTGTCTTTATTGATCAGCACAGGGTCCTCAGCCCTGCCCTGCCTGACCACTTCATTGCCCTTAGAGGTCAAGGGAAAGATAGGCAGTGGTAAGGGAAATAGTAATGAAGGGGCAGGAGGTCACTACCCTGAATTGCATCAACCAAGGTGCCTAACAAGGGTTCTCCCTGGGTGCAAAGCCCCTTTCCTTCTGCCAGCCCCAGAAGAGCCACACCTTGCCTGTGCTGCTGCTGTGCATGCATAGATCATGTTTAGAAAAGACCCAAGCACAGGAGGCTCACGTGGTCACTGTGAATCCCCTTAGTCAGTGGAACCCAAGCAACAGTCAGCCAAGGTACTGTGTGCTCTCACTGCTGGGACAAGTGTGTGTTCAGAGACTAACCTGCCACCATCCTCTCTAGTCACTTAACAGTAGTTTCATCCTGAGACAAAAGAAGGACTCATGCTAGGCAGTGGTGGCTCATGCTTTTAATCCCAGCACTTGGGAGGCAGAGGCAGGAGATCTCTGTAAGGTCAAGGCCAACCTGGTCTATAGAGAGAGTTCCAGGACAGGCCCCAAAGCTACACATAGAAACCCTATCTTGAAAAACCAAAAGAGAGAGATGGGGGGGGGGAGCTCATTGAGCCACATAGGCTAAGTTCAAGTCCACCCTAGGCAACCATCATTAGTAAAGTTAGTTATCCAAGAACAGATAATTCATTCTCATCAAATGGCCTTGACTATGGCCTGGCCACTGCATTGATCAGGAAGTAGTTTTGATGGCCATCTCTATATCCTGTTGATGAAGACAGGATGCTACCCTAAGGTGATGGGGCTGGCCAAACACATGGTGTTTGGTCCTGAATAGATGAAATAGGGGTGCAGCTATTGAGTCACCTACACCTGTAGCCTGGGGAACAAGAACACCTCATAGTGTACAGAGCCACACCAGGTTGCATTTAGGAACATGGAACACTTGAGAGAGTATAGGCTGTGAGAGGCAACTTCTGTGGGAGCTACAGGGTAAGGTGTCTCTGGATCCCCTGGAAAGGCTATAGCCTTGTTTGAATAATTCTAATTGTTGGCAGTGAAAAGAACCCTGGTTCTCCAAAATCAACAAAACCATACTTAATCCCCCCTCCCCACAAGAAGAGCAATACTAGAGAGAAGAGTTGGAACCTAAACTTGTCCTCATTCAAATCCATCCCAGTTTTACCAGAGGTCAAGGCAGCTCTTAAT
The DNA here is from genome assembly GCA_001685075.1 of Bramus lutescens. Taxonomy (NCBI): domain Eukaryota; kingdom Metazoa; phylum Chordata; class Mammalia; order Rodentia; family Cricetidae; genus Bramus; species Bramus lutescens. The sequence continues at coordinate 90,722 of LOEQ01006035.1, forward strand.
TCTGAGTTTTAATTTTAGGTCTTAGACTGGAGTGTGTACTTTCTTTACCAAGCTATATATTGTTCTTTTTGCCCCCAGCCAAGGAGTGTGATACAGTCGTTTCCAACTGTCCACCAAATTATGATGAGCAACATCAGGTAAGACTAATATTAGCTATTTGTTCAACTTCAAATACCCAGGACTTTTGTAAAAATGATCTGAAAGAGCTTTAAAAATAAAAATGAGGACATGTATAGCAGTACATACCTATAATCCCTCCATCTAGAGGGTAGAGACACAAGGATCATGCCTGCAATCCCTCCATCTAGAGGGTAGAGACACAAGGATCATGGCTTCAAGGCCAGACTGTGCTGTGTGAGACCCTTCTCAAAAGACAAGAATTGAATTGGGAGATGCTTGCTGTGCAAGCATGAGAATCTGAGTTCAGATTCCCAGAACCCATGTAAACGCAGGTGCATGTGGTGGCCTGCCTGTAATTGCAGCAATCGG
>LOEQ01006035.1:93462-105652 GCA_001685075.1 Bramus lutescens
CCTTTGGAAGAGCAAGCAATGCTCTTAACCTCTGAGCCATCTCTCCAGCCCTTCATTGCTTTTTTTGGGCTGTGTATGTAATATTTCACTATCTGGATATACCAGTGATTATCTATTTACCTACTGAAAGATATAATTATTGGAAGAAATAAATCATTTTGATTCGTTTTCAATATGGGGTATGTTTAGAGCTCATCAAAGAATCAAAGATAAGTAAGAGGCTTTAGGCCCTTCTTTCCTCTAGCTGGCCACTGATGCCAGCTTCTCTAGATGGTGGCAGTTTATCTTGGGTTGAAAAGTTACAGAGAGCCTGCTATATGGCTGAGCCATAATCAAAAAAGGGAGGAATTTTAAACCTGTGGGTATACGTTAGGTGAAGCTTTGCATGCTGAACTACCAGGGTGAAAATTTAGAAGGGAGTATGCTAAACGAGCATGGAGACTGTAGCTCTCTGGCATCCCAGACTCTGGGACAAAGGAGGCAGGAAGGTTGGGAGACTTTAAAAACCACGTGTGTCCTCGGTCAGTGGTGCTAGCCATTTTTGCCTTTTCTCTAGGCTGATGTCAGTTTCTACAGAATTGGGTCTTGTGTGTGACGATGGCGGCCTCAACCTTCTGGCACTTAGGAGACAACAGCTCTAAGCACCCGTGTGCAGGTTTGGGCATGCATTAAGTGTCCAGGAGCACGCCTGCTGGCTCGCAGGGTGAGAAGGTTCAGTTTTGTAAGAAGCTGACAGTGCAGTGTGACTTCCAGAGTGGCGGCTTCATTCTGAGTTCTCACCAAAAGCCAAAAAAGTCCAGCTGCGCCACACTCCCTCCAGCAGTTGGTGCTCTCTCTGGATTTCTTTGGCTATCCTAATAGGTGTATAGTGGTTGCTTTAATTTCCATCTCTGTGTTGGCAGGTGATGTGGATGGAGTGTCTTTTAATATGCTAACTTTCTACTTGAATGTTTTATTTATAAGGAGTGTTTAGGGATTTTGTTTATATTTTAAAGATATATTGATGTATTTATTTTTACTTTATGTGTGTATTGCCTACATGTATGTAAGGATACCCAGGCAAGCCTGGTCCCTGCAGAAGATAGCGTTTGGACTGGAGTTACAGTTCTGAACTGTTCCATGTGGTTCTCTGCGAGAGCAGCCAGTGCTTTTAACTGTTGAGCCATTTCTCTAGCCCATTTTTGCCCATTTTTTAAATTGGTTCTTTGTGTCCTTTTTGTGCGTTTTTAGAGTCCTCGGCATATTTTAGATAGTTCCTAATTCAAAGGATCTTTTGCAAACAATTCTCTCCTGGCGTGTGGGTCATCTCCCTTTTTTTGACAGGGCCTATAACAGGATAGACATTATGTTTAACAAAGTGCATAGGAACCACTGAGTAGGAAAATGTTCTTACAGTGTGACAGTGGACATGGCCAGGGCGACCACCGTGCCAACCTCCACATTGAGGTAGACTTTATGATCTTATTTAAAAACCTCTAGAACATACAACTTTCCTGGAGGGCATTTACATACCTAGGTATTTGGAAGGCCATTTGGATTAATATTTTGTTTATTTTTTAATTAGTATACAAAATGGTAAGATTAGGAAGGCATTTTAAAACATGATTTGTTTTTGCTGATCCTCCTTTCTTCTCTCCCATCCCTTTTTGCCCCTTTGTACCCTCCCCATCCCAGTCCTTCACCTTCTACTTTCACCACACGTGTCCTGTTACCCTCCTCTCTCCCTTAAGGAAGGGGACAGTGGCACCTCTTTGCTCTTTACCTGAGAACATCACCCGTTTTCTGTAGATATGACCAAAAGAGTTAGCAATGCCCTGCGGTTGACCTGAGCTCTTTAGAGATGGCCGTCCTGATTGTCTTGGCCATTCCCATGCTGCCCCTAGAGGCCTAACGTTTCTCAGTTGGTAGCAGCTGATGTACCGTGCACATAAACCTAAGAGGGATGGAGGGGCCTGGGCCGAAAGCATGGCCTGTGTGGGTGCTACCAGAACTCACCCGGTAAATGTGGGGTTTGTGAGTTTCCTTCCTGGTTGTGATTCAAAGCCCATCAGAAGCATCTTAAGAGAGGAAGAATTCGTTTGGGCTCAGAGTTTCAGAGATATAGTCCATCTTGGTGGGGAAGACGTGGTGGACTTCCTTGTGGTGGGGGCACATGGTGGCAGTTCCTCACATCGTGGGAGACCAGAAAGCAAAGACCCGGCAGCAGAGGTGGGCCAACAAAGGCCTGCCCTTAGTGACCTCAGTCCTTCAAGCTAGGCCTCACACCCCCGAGATTCCACTACCTCCCCAAACAGTGCCAACCTCTGAACCTAGAGGCGACATTTCAGACTGGAACCCTTACTCAGGGCTCACTCTTTTCTTTGTGTTGGATTGTGAGGCGTTGAGTAAGATGTTAACCAGCAGCCTCATTGTCTTGGCAGAGCAATGGACTCACCAAAAAGATATGTAGAACCAAAGTCATTAAGTGCATGGTAATAACAGGACATGTCAGGGACCAGCAGGGCTGCAGATGCTATCTGCCATTAGTCAGCCTGGCAGGCTGCTGCCTGCAATTCTGGACACACAGCAATCCTTACAAGCTCCAACAAGATCTGTTTCATAGATTGACAGGTCCTTGAGCTTCTCTGAGGGAAAATCAGATAGCTCTGGTGTATTTGGCAATTTCTTACTTTACCCCTAGTGTAAAGTTTATAGGACAAGGAACCAGCACTGCCAGGTAAGACTGCAGATTTCCTTCGCATGCACATATGGTATTTTTGACTCTAATAAGAGAGACGCCTGCTATAGTCTGTCACTCCAAATAGACCACACTTTTCCTTAAGCCGGGCCAAAAAGGTCTGGGCAATCTTGGAATGAATTTCAAGGGGTTGGAAATCACCTGCTTGGTCCTATGCTCTTGACATCTCCCTGCATCAGTTGTTTGGGGTTGATAAGCAGTTCATGCCAGACTGAAGATACTACCTTTGAATAGACACTCCGATGTTAAAAATACTTGACCTGAGATGTCAGGACAGTTCAGTAGGCACGGCACTTGCTGCCAACCCTGATGACTTGAGTTCAATCCCTGGCACCCACATGGTAGAAGGAGATAACCCAGACATCATCCTCTGACACCCACACTCATACTATGATGTCTGTGAACACCCAGACAAACACAGGTACACACATACACATACACACACAAATACATATAATTATTGACACTTTTAAAAATTAAATAAATAAATAAAATTCTCAAAGCTGGTATGATGGTTCACACATGACGTCCTAGCACCTGGGAGGTAAAGGTAGGATGTTCAGGTCACAGTCACCCTCAGACACACAGTCAGTTCAAGGCTAGCCTAAGCTACATGAAACCTTGTCTTTAAAATCAAGGAAAGAAAGGAAATAGAGGCTGGAGAGGTGGCTCAGTGGTTAGGAGCACTGGCTGCTCTTCCAGAGGACCTGATTTGATTCTCAGCACTCACATGGTGCTGTCCAACCATCTGTAACTTCAATTACAGGGGGATCGTATGACCTCTTCTGGTTTCTGTGGGCATACACATGTGACATACATTCACAGACACACATGCACATACATGTAAATAAAAACAATAAAAATAAATCTTTGTTTTTTTAAAAAAAGGGAAACTAGAAGTGAATAATAGTCCAGGGGGTGGTGGTGCATGCCTTTAATCCCAGAACGTGGGAGGCAGAGGCAGGAGGATCTCTGTGAGTTCCAGAATAGCCTGTTTTACAGAGTGAGTTCCAGGACAGCCAGGGCTGCACAGAGAAACCTGTCTTGAAAAAAAAATGAATAATAGAGTTCCTCTTTTCATCTTCTGATAAGCAGAGGCAATCCTGTCCCAAACCAGTAGCCGTCTGATTCTATCTCCCGCTGGGACTTGACTCCCTCAGAACACCAGCTTACCTTTTCCAGGCTGCAGGTGTGCACCCCGGACCGTGACTTTGCAGTGACTACACAGACACACACACGCACACTCGCACGCACGCACACACACCCATCTCCGCCTCTCTGTGTACTGCCCACTGGGGGTCTGGTCCTGGATTGTGGCCCTACTGGGAACAAATCCTGTAGCCCATATGCTGAGGTTTTCCTCTCAGTCCCAACTTCGCCTTTCTCTGCAGGTTCCCCTCCCTACATCTTCTTGTTTGCCCTTCTGGGCTTTCTCCGGCTGTAGAAAGACATTCTTGTCATTCCTGGCCCCCACAACCCTATGATGGATGCCCTGGCACTGATCCAGGTTAATGTCCTGGTCAGGCATTTTGGTGATAATTTCACTAACATTTCTGGGGGATCTGCCTTGTCAATTCTGAGGCGTACTGTCCCTATGCTTGATGATTAGGAATAATGGAGTGTCAACCTTGGTTGCCATTGGTGCCACAGCAAACTCATGCTCTCCAATGTCCCTCACGATTGTGAGGCTGAGATAACTTTTTTCTGTAATGAATCTCTCCAGAAATAAACATCTAAAAGAAAATTGTATTATTTTGACTTGATATGGTGTATTAAAGCCAATGGCTTTGACTTATTACTGTTTTTTGAACCAAGTCAAAATTAAATATTTGTGGCTTTGTTAGAGCCTGCAGTCCTGGCTAACTGGGAGGCTGGTGCAGGAGGATGAAAGCTTAGAGCTTGGCCTGAGTTGCAGGATGAGTTCAAAGACAGCCTAGGCAACTTGGTGAGACCCTTAAAATGTTTTAAAAGTGAAGAAAATAAGACTGAGGATATTTCTCAGTGGTAAAGCACTTACCTAGCATGTGTAAGGCCGTAGATTCATCCCTTTGTTCTCAAAAATATACATGCATATATGTGGACACATGTACATACACATATATCATGTACACAATGCATGTATTTGTGTGTTTACACATGTACATATATACATGTGTATATAAAAATGTATGTATGTTTACATGTACATATATACAAACGCACATATTTTGTGCATATATACATATATACATGTATATGCATGCATATATGCATGCATGCATATATTTGTGGAAAGGCATGGGGAGTCAAAGGTTTCTATAACTTAGCTGTTTTCCTTTGACAGTCTAAAATTTTTTCCTTAGTGATGTCAAGGCTTCTCTTCTTGTCACTCTTCAGAGCTCTGTTGATTGTAACGCTCTTGGGTTTCATGAATGGGTTAGAATTCCCTGTGGGCCTCAGTTGGTCTAGATGTCTAGCAAAACTACCCTCATATACTGAGGACAGTGGAAACAGATGTAATTTTGTAGAAAATTATCCATCCATACCTATTGCTAATCAAGTGAGCAGTCTCACTTTAAGCGCGGGACCCCAGAGAAGGTCGAGTGCAGGATACACATGGTAACACTGGAAACTGGGGAGTTACAAACATCTCCATGCTTATGGTTGGGACTAAGTCAATATAAAACTGACTTCATTCACACTGTGTAAAAGTATTAAACTACAAAAATAAACCCCAAAACAAGAAAGACATGGTGGCTCATGCCTGTAACCCAGTACTTAACCAGAAAATCAGGAGTTCAAGTCCAGCCCAAGCTCAATGACCTTGCCATGTAGCATGCAGCCTAGGGCTGAAGACAAACTCCAAACCCAATACCACCGGCACTGTGGGTGATAGTACAGGATACTGTGGGAGGACCCAGGTCACAGAACCCACATGGGGCATTTGGAGAAGGCCCCCATGAGGAAGTGATGTGTCAACTGAGGCCTGATGGGGGCAGGATGGGAACCTGACAGAGATATAGGTACCTTGGAGCATTCCAGACAGACGCGGCTGTGTTTTTTAGCCACATCTGTGGCAGCACTACCCACCCAGAGAGTCGTTTTTATTTCCACTACTTATAGCCTCACTTAGCCCCCAGACCTGGCTGCCCTCCCCAGCACTCCTGAGGGTCCCGCCCTTCTCTCTGACCCTGACTCTGCTTTCCTCCCACTGCCATCACTGTGTGGGATCTGGGGACTGCTGGAGGTTGGGACCTCCCAGCTTGCTCTCTGCTTCTCATCTCTCCTCCCAGAATCTGCTCAGCATCCCTGGTTCCATCACTTGCTGCGCTCTCTTTCAGGAAGCGGTATTTCACTGCTCTCAGCTTCTAGGGGCTATCGCATGTAGACCTGACCTCTTCCTTGTCTGTAACCTCTCCAGAGCCTGCTCTGCCTTCTCTTCCCCTACTTTGCCATCTCTGAGTGATTTCTTCACCTCTAGTCTTCTTCTTGCTTCCTCCTCCCTCCCAGAGAGAGAGTCTGTATCCCAGACTCAGCCCCTGCCTTCCATGTGTCCTGTGCCTACAGCCAGTCAGGTATCTCCACTGCTAATTTCACACTGTTTTGGGTGGGCATGTCCTTCCTTCTTCCAGTGAGATCCCATGGTGAGCCCTACTGTCTGTAGATAAAGTCCAACACTTACAAGGGCATCAGCCATTCCCTTCTTCCTGCTATCTTGCTCTTCTTCTCACATCTAAGACCCGGTGACACTGAGACATTCCCTGCTTTTCTGTGCCCCTGTCAGCTTCTGAGGGCTCTAGGCAAATGCCCCATTCTGCAACTGTCCACTGTGACAGACTTTCAGCAGGACCAGTCTCAGCCATCTTTGTGTCTGGAAAATGATCTCTGATTTATTTTGTTATTTATAGTTTTGTTGTAGTATTCTTATTTGTGTTTTTGTTGTTTGGTTTGTTTTTCAGAGACAGGGTCTCATGTAGCCCAGGCTGGCCTTGAACTTCCGCTCCTCTAGCAGTCACTGCTCAGGTGCTGGCTTTGAACTCCTGATCCTCCTGCCTTCACCTCCCAAGAGCTGGGGTCATAGAGGTACGCACCACCACCCCTGATTTGTGTTTGTGTGTTTTAAGTTCTCACTGTAGCTCAGACCGATGTCTACAATCAGCAAATCCTCCTGTCTCAGCTTCCCAAGTGCTGGGATGACAGAGTGAACCACCACACCCAGTTTTGATTTTGTTTAACTTTTCTGTGGGCTTGAACCTGGGGCCTACACAAACCAGGCACACACTCCCTCACTGAGATACATCCCCAGCCCCTTCTGGCATTTTCAGTCTGTGGAGACCTCTTCCTGGGGGACTCCATCATATCTCCTTGAGTGCTCACCATCTTCAGCCTGGCCTTTCGGTTAGGCCTGTAATTCTTCCTCCTGTACCTCAGGTCAAGGGCTCAGGTCCTCGAGCCTGTGGATATAGGTTCCTGCATGCAGCTTTAACACATGAACAGCTCAGTAAACTCATGAGGAATAAAGGCAGGAGCTTTGTTTCAACAAGGCCAAAAGAAATAGATAAGGTACAAAGCGAGTCCGTTCTGGTTTCACTGTTGGAAGTTTCATGTTAAAGCAGCACAGTTCCCAGACCTAGAAACAAAGGTCCTGGCTTATCTTTTGTTTCATTTTATTCTTGGAGGCAGAATCTTGCTATGTAGCCTGGGCTGGCCTGGAAGTTCTCACAGTGGTAGTACTACAAGCATGGGCTACTATACCTGGCCACCCTGGATGCTCTTCTGTCTTCAACCATTTCACAGTAATTCTGAGTGGTGCCCCCTGGCCACATCCTGAGGGTGAATGTGACCAGCTGGTATTGGTCTGTTATTCTCTAGATGAGGAGAACTCAAATAGAATGAGCCAGGCCACGCAGTTTTGACTTCTGGGAAACACTGTGTTTTATCAGGGACCTCTATACCACGAAATCTACAAACCTTTAACATTCCCGTCTCTATGACTTGCAGTTTCTGTTCTGTCCTTGCAGCCCACGCTTTGGATTCAGTGAGCAGAGCTGTCTGTGGTGATATAAGAGTGAGCAGGCCTGCCCAGGCCTGTGGAAACTCTGCAGATAGGAAAGGGCAGGTCTCCACAAGGCCTTCAAGGCAGTGAGTGTAGACTTGTGGGGATGGGGCTCCCAGGGCTCCACCTTATTACTGTGTAAGGCTGTGCTGAGGCATTCAGACCCCTCCAGGGGCTTCCTCTAGCTCTTACACACACACACACACACACACACACACACAAAGAGAAGGGAGAAAAAAAAGCACTGCAGAAATCCCATGGCTCCCAAGCATGCTGGCTTTGTTGTCCTGGAGCGTCAGGGAAGGTTAAAAAGCAGAAAAACCAAAGCAAAGATTGTCTCAGTTCCTAGGGGAAGGTCTAGCTGGTCAGAATAGGAATGTTCCTGCGGTGGGTGGAAAGCTAGTCTTGCGATTAACAGACATATATACACTGCAGAGAGCTGGGATTCATGAGTTCAGGGCAAGGAAAAAAGCTTCTTAGAGGATTAAGAGAAAGTAGCAAATGCTTAAAATATACTAAACAGTAACACTGCCATTGCTCCTAAGACAGTGTGTTGTTTAAATCCCACCTTCGTCTTGAGTTTGTAATCCTCCTGCCTCTGCATCCTGAGTGCTGGGATTACGGGTATGTGCCACAGTGTCTGGCCAAGTTAGCACTTCTTTACAAACAAAATTCAGACACCTGGTAATTAAAACCCTGTGGAGCTGTGTGAATGCAACAGAACCTTCATGTACACGGGAGATCAGTGCAGGTGATGTCTGCCTGGAGCGACGAGCCCTAACTGCAGACCCCACTCCCATGATGGATGGAGGGGCAACACTGGGTGATGGAGAGACTGTAGCTGTACAAAGATGCAGTTCCCAAAGGCAAAGTGTGCGGGGATTGGTCCTCCCTGATGGCTTTATGGACAACACATGTCCCTTGCTCAAAGGAAACCATACTGAAGGCCATTGTCATCCTAAGACAACATGACCCTGGTAGTAGACACAGAATCCCAGTCGTACAGGCAGGGCACTGTCTACTAGTCCAGGGATTGCCATTACTTTTTCATATTTGGTTTTAGCTGCTTTGCAGTAAAACTTAAAAGACATTCATAGAGAGGCTTGGGAGATGGTTGAGTACCGGCTGCACTTGCAGAGGACTGGGGTTTAATTCTCCGCACCCACATGGTGGCTTATAACCGTCTCTCACACCATTTCCATGGGATTCCTTGCCCTCTTCCAGCCTCTGCAGGCTCCAGGCACACATGTGGTGCACAGATATACATGCACACAAAATACACATAAAAATGAGCTTAAAAAAATCCATAGGGAAGGCAAAGAATTGTGGCCTGGAGTGGGTGCTGCTGAGCAAGCACTGAACCTGAGTTCAGATCCCTACACCCACATGAAACATGAATGTGGCTGATACATCTATAACCTTGACACTGACTGGGGCAGAGTATAGAGACAAGCAGACTCCTAGAGTTCACTGACAAGCCAGTCTAGTTAGATATAAGAGACACTGTCCAGCAACCACATGGTTGCTCACAACCACCTATAGCGAGATCTGGTACCCTCTTCTGACCTGCAAGGCATATATGTGGGCAGAATACTGCATACATATTAAATAACTCTAAAAAAGAAGAAAGAAAGATATAGAAGGATGGTGGGAGACACCAACATCAACTCCTGGCCTCCATACACATGTGCAAACATATCACGCGCGCGCACGCGCACACACACACACACACACATTTTAGTCTAGACTGGCAAGTCTAATCCTAGACAGAATGAAAACAAAACTGCTGTGAGATAATGCTCTTGCACCCTGTAAAGATTTGTCACTTGTATTGGTTTAATAAAACACTGAGTGGCCAGTAGCCAGGCATGAAGTATAGGCAGGGCAACCAGACTAGGAGAATTCTGGGAAGAGCAAAGGCAGAGACACAGACACCAGCTAGATGCAGAGGAAGCAAGATGAAAATTCTGCACTGATAAAAGGTGCCAAGCCATGTGGCTAAACATAGATAAGAATTATGGGTTAATTTAAGTTGTAAGAACTAGTTATTAATAAGCCTGAGCTAATAAGCCAATTAGTTTATAATTAATGTAGGCCTCTATGTGTTTCTTTGGGATTGAACAGCTGTGGGACTGGGCAGAACAAGAACTTCTGCTTACACAAAATAAGCATTATTATAAGCTGTTTTAATAATAAGGATAAAATAAAATAGGAGCCATGGTTACATGCCCCCATGATTATACGCCTTCAGATATTTGAAATAGGACCCTGGCCTTTGCTTCATCTTTGTCCAGTGTCTCCTGGAGAAGTTGCATCCTGGGCTTGTTCCACATTCTTGTAGCTCACCATCACTGAAGGACCATCTCTGAGCATCAGTCAGGCCCTCATACTTAGTTGGTAGAAATTTAACAAGGAAGGTTGACATTGTCATTTTCTTGTGGCCATGATTTTAATGAAGGTTGATTTTTGTTTTAGGAAGAAGAAAATGACTTTCCAGACAGCACTGGAGATCCCCTTTCAGGTAAAGGATTGACTAAGGTCCCTGGGCATCAGGAATAGCTGGGCAGATTCATGAAAGTTGTTCAGTAAATATGTGTATCATTGACTTGTGTTATGCGTGTGGCTTTATAACTATCTGACAAACAGCAGTTAGCATTCATCCATGTTGATTGTAATTGTGTGCATGTGTGCATGCTTGAGTGTGTGTGTGTGTGTGTGTGTGTGTGTGTGTGTATACCTCAGTTTTTGAGACAAACTCTCACCAGGCCCTGGAGGTCTCTGATAAGACTGAGTTAGCTGGCTAGGGATTCCTCCCTCCACCTTTGTATCACAGGGATCACAGATACATGTTACTACCCCTGGCTTTTTTATGTAGGTTCTGAGGACCAAACTCGGATGCTTGGACTTGCATAGCAAGTACTTTACTGAATGAGCTATCTCTCCAGCCCCAACTGTACCTTACTGAATGAGCTATCTCTCCAGTTCCAACCGTACTTTACTGAATGAGCTGTCTCTCCAATCCCAACTGTACCTTACTGAATGAGCTATCTCTCCAGTTCCAACCGTACTTTACTGAATGAGCTGTCTCTCCAATCCCAACTGTACCTTACTGAATGAGCTCTCTCTCCAGCCCCATCTCTACTTCACTGAATGAGCTATCTCTCCAGCCCCAATTGTACTTACAATAGCATGTGCTTTGGTAGCCAAAGCATAGAACTAGCCCACTGACTCTTCATCCTTGTTATATTTTCTGGGTACAGTAGGGGACATTCTTTATTCCTGGGACCCAAACACCTCTGTGGAGCCTGGTGTCAGTATATACACTGGGAACACCGTCTTTCATGAACATGTCCCAATCCCTTTGAGTGCCTGAGGGACTCACCTATTGAATGTGTTTTGATGGCGAATTCTTGGTCACTTCCATTCTCTATAGAATCCCTTCTGAAAGGCCCAAGTTACGCAGAAGAGGGCAAGGGATTGTGGGAGGGGAAAACCTATCAGAACTGTTTACAACCTGCATGCAGAATAGAGTGACTTTCCATCCTACCTTGGCACAACCAATTACATAGTAAGGTGCATCTTCATCCACAACCCCCGCTCCCCGCCACCTGAATGCAGTACGGGGGATGGAACCCAGGACCCTCACATGTTAGATAAGTGCCCTCCTTTTGAACTATATCCCAAGTACTCCTGAAAATGTTCAGAGCAGTTTTTCTCTAATTTGGCCTCCTTTGTCTGTGAACCCTGCACACTTCTTGTGCTGACAGCCACTGACTTTTAGTTACTCCTCAAGATTGTGGCTTCCATCCCAGGTGTGCATCTGCAGTCTCTGAGGGACCTGGGAAACTCCCATGCCCTGCTGCCACTCCACACTAATTAAAATAGGACCTTGGTGGCTGGCCCAGATGTGAGGATGCTGATTTCCCACAGGGGTTGGAGGGGATCAGTGGGTTCCATTTCAAGTGAAGCTCAAGAGCCACTGTTCCCCCACACAGCTGTCCACTGGTCCATGCTGTATGTTAGGAGGAGACTTGAATAGATTATGTCTTTAATCCTTGAAGCCACTTTTGAGACCAACGTCATTAACTGTGTTCACAGAGTGGGATGAGGGCTTAGCACACACCTGTGCAACAGGCCATCTGCCTGGCTACAGGGGCCTTCTCCCTAGCAATGCTCTCACCTCTCCCTAACAATGCTCTCTCACCTTTTTTTTTCTTTCTATGTTCCTGTGGTCCAAGCTGGTCTTGAGCTAGCTATGCAGCTGAGAATGCCCCCAAATTTCTGATCCTCCTATCTCTACCTCCTGAGTACTGGGGGTCGACACGGGTGCACCAGTTTTATTATTTATTTATTTATTTATTGGCTTTTTGAGACAGGGTTTCACTGTAGCTTTGGAGCCTGTCCTGGAACTAGCTCTT
>LOEQ01006035.1:108475-119949 GCA_001685075.1 Bramus lutescens
ACACAGACAGAATATTGTATACATAATAAATAAATAAATATTTTAAAAAAACAAGCAAACAAAAATGGGCTCAGTGGGCAAAGTTCTTGCTGTTGCCTATCTAAAAGTAAAAGGCAGGTGCCTCCGAGACAATGCATAGCAGTAACCTGAAAAGTGGGTCCAGATTCAGGTAGATCCCTGAGGCTTGCTAACCAGCCCGCCTAGCCTACCTGTCGATTGCAGGCCAGTGAGAGATGCTGAACTAAAGGCGTGGGTGGGGTGTGACACACAAGGATTGACACGCAAGGTTGTTCTTTAGCCTCCACACACCCATGCTGCATATCTGTGCACACGTGCATGCACTGCGCAAGCAGTGAGAAACGACTGTTCTAGATGATCCGCACTTCGATGATGTCACCAAGACAGCAGGAAAATAAAGGGAACGTCGCTTGTGTGTGTCAGGCCCCTGGCCAACCTGTGGCTTCTCTGTCATCCTGCAGGTGTCAGCAGAAACCAGCCATGTAAGGAAGGCTGCTCTTGCTCCTCCTGTTCACCCCGGGTCCCCACCATCAGCGACTTGCTCAATGATCAGGACTTGCTAGATGTGATCAGGATAAAGCTGGATCCGTGCCACCCAACCGTGAAGAACTGGAGGAATTTTGCCAGCAAGTGGGGCATGCCCTATGATGAACTGTGCTTCCTGGAACAGAGGCCCCAGAGCCCCACGCTGGAGTTCTTGTTCCGAAACAGCCAGAGGACTGTGGTCCAGCTGATGGAGCTCTGCCGACTTTACCACAGGGCTGACGTGGAGAAGATCCTGCGCAGGTGGGTGGATGAGGAGTGGCCCCATCGGGGACCCTCGGACAGTTCCATGCACTTCTAGGATCCCCTCTGGCACTGGCCTTTCTGCAGCAGAACCAGCATGGGTCACAGGGAGTATGGAACTGCTCTGAAGATGTTCAGATGAGATATAGAATGGGCAGCGGGTGTCCCTGAAGCTGGCGGCTTGGGGAAGGTACCCGAACCAAAACCACCGTCCTACTTGTTTTGTTTTGTTTTGTTTTGTTTTGCACATCTGTTTTAATTTAATATTTGAATCTGGAATTGGGGAAGAATATTTTGTAGGCTGCATAGGGCTAAAGCCTGTGGTTGGGACAGAATCGTGCCAGCATGGAAAGAAAAGATTGCATTGGGATCCCAAACTGTTGCTGTCTCTGGACGTGCCCACATCATCCTATGCAGAACCTTTGCATTCCCAGCCTAGCAGAAGATGGGATGGAGAAGTCACCCTGGCCTCTTCACTATTACCGTTTCTGTTGTAAAGGGCTTGGGAGAGGATACTCTATGATATGGCCTGGATACAAGCCATCTTCTTTATTCAAATACTTTTGTAATCCATAGGCTATCAATACTGTCATTGGATTTAGTATTTTTAAAAGAAATACAAAGTGTATGGTTTGTAGGTGAGCAGAGTGGTTAGTAAGTGTCATGGGAATGGTATCGGCAAAGACTAGTACTCAGTATTCCTTCTGGGGGCTGGAAGATGGCTCAGTGGTTAAAGTGCTCACTGCATAAGATGAGGACTAGAATTCAGGCCAAGGCTAGTCACACGGGTGAGCTCTGGAATCAATCGAGAGACTCTTTTTCAATGAACAGTGTAGAGATTGATTGAAGAAAAATTTCAACATCAACTATATGCACACACATGCACATCTCTATCCACATGCAACAACAACAACATATACACATGCACACACACACACACATAAATCTTTTAAAATGCCATTTGGGTAGACTGAGGACATTGGTCAATGAGTAAAGTGCTTAGCTTATCAGTATGAGGATCTGAGTTCAATATCCAGCACTGGCATGAAAGTCAGACATGGCAATGTGTGCCTGTGACTCCAGTACCAGAGAGCCAGAGCCAGGACCACACTGGCTAGCCAACAGAGTCAAACTGGCAAGCTTTGTGTTCAGGGTGAGACACTGTCTCATTAAGGAAGGTAAAAAGTGATTGAGGAAGATACCTGAGGTCAACCTCGGACCTACACACATACGCACATGTACACGCCCACAAACACACACACCATACACACACGCAAACACACACACCGTACAAACACACATACACACATATACACACCCACAAACACATATACACACCCACAAACACACACACATACACACACGCAAACACACACACCGTACAAACACACATACACACATATACACACCCATAAACACACACATACACACACACGTACACACCACAAACACACACATACACACACACGCAAACACACACACCATACAAACACACATACACACACCCACAAACACACACATACATACACACACGCAAACACAATACATACATATACACAGACACACACGCAAACACACACCATACAAACACACATACATACATATATACATACACACAAACATATGCACTCACACATATACACTCACATACACACATATATATATATACACACACACATGTACAAGAAATGCCTGCTTGTTATCCATGCTTCTTTTTCAGTGCCAGGAATGGAACTGAGGGCCTTGAACATGCTCAGCCAGGACTCTACCACTGAGCTACACCTGCACCCCTGTTACTCATTTTTTTATTCTTCTCTCATACACTACATCTCAATTGCAGTTTCCTCTCCCTCCGCTGCTCTCAGTTCTCCTCCACACACGTCTTCTCTCCCCTCGATCCACTCCTCCTCCACTTTCAATTCAGAAAAAAACAGGCCTCCCAGGAATATCAACTGCACATGGCATAACAAGATACAATACGACTAGGCACAAATCCTCATATCAAGGCTGGTTGTTATTTTTATGAGAGCCCAGCATAGGAGCTGGGCATGGTGGTGCACACTATTAATCCCAGTGCTGGGGAGATGGAGCTAAGCTGCTCCCTGGGGTTGCTCACCTGCCAGCCAGCCTAGTATATGTGGCGAACTACAAGCTGGTGAGAGATCCTGCTCAAAACACAAGGTGGAAGTGTCCTGAGGAGCTTCTACATGTACATGTGCACACAATCTCACAGACCTGTACACATATACACTAATTCAATTAAAATAAACAAAAAGGAATAACATTGATGACAGGACAGAGATATTAAGATAAGCTCAAAAGGTGATTTTCTAAACCACCATTTTCCCCCCATAACAAATAGGTTTTTCCTTAGGTTATTGGTAAATAAAGTCAGCTTCTTACCCAGTGTGACCTCTAAGCAGCCAAGTCTATGGTGAGGCTTGCCCATCACTTCTGGTTCACTAGGAATTTAATTGCATCCTACATCTTCCCTGATCAGATTTATCACATTTATGTCCACTTATTGCCAGATATATTTAAAATGGCAGCTAATGACCAAATGCAGACATTTAAATGCTTTTCAAATTGACTGTTTTGCTTGCATGTATGCCTGTACACAAGCATGCATGGTACCTGCAGAGGTCAGAAGAGCGTGTTAGAATACCCTAGACCTAGAATTACAGCCTCGATATGAGCACTGGGAACTCAGCTTCTACAAGAGTAGCTTTTACCTGCAGAGCCCATCTCTCCAGCCCCTAAGTGCAGATGTTTTTAAAAAACAGTTTCTTGGAAAAATCAGATGTTTTGTGCATCATGGGCCTGACCTAGGTTCCCAGCAGAACTTGCTAGGGAATGTTCTGCTATTTCGCAGATGTGATTGGTTGCTTAGCTTTCTCATTAAGCTGTCCATTCTGTGCTCTGGCTATTCTCACAGAGACTTCTAGCCCAAGCTACTCTCAAACTCACTGTGTAGCACAGGATTAACCCACACTTCTAATTTGCCTGCCTCTGGTTTTCAAGTGTTAGACCACAGCATCTGGTTAAGTTCTCACTTCTTAGAGCAGAAGAAACCATAGGGAAATGAGAGGGCTTTGGTAATCACTTTACAGGAAACGGAACTCAGCAGGTGAAGCTCAGAGATAGGGGGTTGCTGGAGTATTAGAAGATGCCAGCCCTAGCATCCCAGTGTATCCCATAACTCCCAGGGGAAGAAAGGGGTAATTCCTGGGCTGACATATGTCTAGCCAGATGTTTCCAGAAAGCTCCTTCCCTCCCGTCTCCACCAAGCGGACTTGTCACTTTGGCCCAATTTGTGATCATCACCGAGGCATTGGTGCAGGGGGAGCTCCCCATTCTGTTCCCTTTCATTAGCCTGCTCCCCATACCCATCCTCTGAATCTGCCTTTCCCACACCCAGAGCAAAGAAGGGAGAGGAGGAACTCCGGATGGACGAGAGGTGCAGCAGAAGGCCCAGGCCCTGACTCTCCAGCCATGTCCTCAGCTCAGTAGAATCCCTGCTCTACCTAGAGCTTCAGGTCAGTCTCTATGGCATGGAACACAGCCGCTAGAATGATGGCTTCTAACTCCCTCCCATGGGCCACAGTGGCAAAAACAATTAAAACTTAAACATCTTCCTAATGGTACTGATTTTTAAACCAAGAACTGTGGTGAAAATTCCCTCCCATAAAAATCCCCACAATTTGATTCGTGGTGATTAGGGTTTCAGAAAACCCAGATTCTCCTCATACTTGATGTGTAGCCCAGGCTGGCCTTCAACTTCTGATCCTCCTGAGTTCACCTCCTGAGTGTTGGGGCTGTGGGGATGTGCCACCAAGCCCAACCAAACTTGAGTCCCATACA
This sequence comes from Bramus lutescens, assembly GCA_001685075.1. Taxonomy (NCBI): domain Eukaryota; kingdom Metazoa; phylum Chordata; class Mammalia; order Rodentia; family Cricetidae; genus Bramus; species Bramus lutescens. The sequence goes on from LOEQ01006035.1 coordinate 113,141, forward strand.
CCACAAACTTCAGAGCAAACACTTTTCATGGCTGGCCTGGGGCAGCCAATCTGCATGACCACTGCTTCCACAGGAAGTGTTTTCAGCACTTCAGCCTCAAAACTGAACTGGTCATGTGGCATCTCTGGAGCACAGCTGTTGTTGCAAGTGTCCACAGAACTTGTCTTTGTAGAGTTGGATCAAAACTGTCAGGCAGGGCTGGAAAGATGCCTCAGCAGTTAGCAGTGCTTGCTGCTCTTCCAGAGGACCTGGGTTCAATTTCCAGCACACACATGGGGTGGCTCACAGCTCCCTGTAACACTAGCTCCTGGGGGATCTGACACCCTCTTCTAGTCTCCAGGGGCACTCACACACACAAGGCTTACACTTACACACACACACGGCATGCACTTACCCCCCCCCACACACACACAAACAGAAGTAAAGCTCTAAAAGACAATGTCAAGCTAGGGCTGGGAATGTAGTTCAACTGGTAGAGTGCTTTCCTAGCATGCCCAAAGTCCTGGCTTTGATCCTCAGCACCACGGTGTGGTGGCGCATGCCTGCAACTCCAGCACCTGGAAGTGGAAGCAGAGGATCAGAAGTTCAAAGTCAGGGAACATTCTCAGCTGAAGCACAAGTTAGCTTGTTTAAAATTAGCTTATGGCCAATAAATTCAACAGAAGCATAAATACCCTGGTATTTCACAGAAGGGAGAGCCAACTGATTAAATCACTTTTGAAAGCTTAGTCAGTTTTTAAATATTTACTTTTACTATTTTTAGTTACGTGTCTGTGTGTGAGTATGTGCACATTATATAGGTGTTTGTGGAAACCAGAGGTGTCAGATCCCCTGGAGCTGGAGTTACAGGTGGCTGTGAGTTGCCAGACATGGGTGTTGGGAGCTGAACTGAGGTGCTCTCCAAGAATAGCATGAGCTTGTACTGATGAGTCATTTCTCCACCCCATCACTATTAACCCAGAAGAGTTTTCTATCATGGGCGTCTGTGTTAAGATAAGCACAGTATAAGCTGCACGTGTTTTCCTATTACAATGTTGAAATCCCCTTAGCTATGTGTCCAAAAATATTTTTCCTTAGGCCAAATTTCTATCTGCAGTGGTCTGTGAGGAGGCTTTATATAGTGTCCATTTTATTTGGTTGCAATAATGAAGAGTCAAATGAAAGGGATGGACTCAAAGCCGCACTGGACAGTCGTATACACAGGGACCGATTACACATGTCTGGGGACCCGCACCAGAGGAGGCAGACAAAAACATGACATACAATATTAGCATGGCGAGGTTTTAACTAGTTCGGGTTTGCATGTGTTGGATGTCCCAACTGTGCTTCTAAAAGACCCTGTGCAACCAACTACTTCTGTAGCACTGAATAATAAAACTCCAGAGTAACACAGGAAATTTGGGCAAAGACCTGTGGTTCATTCTGAATAGTAATTTTTTAATACAGTGCTGCCCCCTGCTGGATGATACACTCTAAATTGGTTTCCAGTTAGAATTTGGCTTGGCTAGGCAGATAGAGAAAGGGTGTTATTGTTCCGTGACCTGACACACACAGACACTCTTAAGAGTGACAAGGCTGACATGGAGGCTCCTGGCTCCAGGACAGTGGCTGCACAAGAGTTCTGGTAATCACCTAGCAGCATTTAGGTGGACTTGTCTCCACAGGGACAGTTGTGTCTGTTGGGTCTACTCATGTCCCAGTTTGGCACCCAAGGATGCCACGATGCGGTGGTCTTCCCCTCACCTGTCTTCAACCATCTGCATCACAGAAAGATGTGCTTCTAAAGACAGGGTTAATAACAAAGGCGGAACAGATTGTTCTCTTCTGTCTTCTCCTTTTTAGTCAATTAAACAGATCTCAATTGGTTTTGAGCAAAGACTTTCTTTCCTCCATGTCTTTTTATTATTATTATTATTAAATCAAACCTGTTGTCCCTGCTTTAAATTTTTCCTCCCATTTGAGGTTATGATGTTGCTGTGTGTGTTGCTTGTTCAGAGACTTTCATGCATGTGCATCTCAAATCCCCTTCCTCCATTGACCAACAGTATTGCTCCTGTGAGCGGGCAGCAAACATTTGCTTCTTCTTCTCATGTGTACACACAGAAGCAATGCTGTGGGCCTAGCATTGCCAGCCACTCTCTCCTCTGGGTGCTACAAAGCCAAAGACTGATGTTAACTCTTGTAGCTGAAGGGCACACACCTTTGGAGGGCACATACCTACATATGCCCAGGCAGTGACTGAGAAACATTTGCTGTCTCATTGATGCCTGGGAAGCCGATCCCATTTGGGAACTCCTGGGTACTTGGTATGCACAATGAAGGGTGAATCTTACCTCTATTGTGTTCAGAAAGAATCAAACCCAAGATGCTGGGGCTATTGAAGCCTCAGCACTGGAGGATGGAGCATCTGTGGGCACCCAAGACCTAGACTTGAAGGACCCTGGTGGAGCAAGGCTTGCTGTCTTCCTTCCTGGGGCTGTGGAGGGGAGTGTCTCTGGGAATTATGTCTGGCAGGGGATCCCCGGGTGATCACATGTACTGAAAAGGGACTGAAGTAGTCAAAGATGCAGCTGGAGGTGAAATGATGAAATCACCCAGCTCTCTTGGGGGTAGGAGGAAGCACCTCAATATTTTCTGAGTGCTCTGTGCTCTTCATTCTGCATGACAGTCCAGTGATCACTGTCTTCTGCAGCACCCCCTTGGGAGTTTATGCAAAACATTTTATCCCGAGAAGGTAACGCTTCTGACACCTCTGCATCCCTGGATACCATCTGTATACTTTGGTACTATCTTTTTGGCTCTATGTTTTCATCTTCTGTATGATTCTGTTTTTCTTATAAGGAAAGATTTTTATTACTGTAATAATGGGTGCTACAAAATTAAAGACTGATGTCAACTACTGTTCCAATGGATGTCTCATTTTTAATGTGTACGTGTTTCTGGGAAAGCTTTTGCACGTATGTGCATGTATGTAGAGGCTGGAGAACAACCTTGGGTGTTAGCCTGATTAACACATACCATTCACCTCCTTTGAGACAGGGTCTCTCATTGGCCTGGGGCTCACAAATTAGGCCAGGCTAGCTGGCCAGTGAGCCCAAGAGATCTTCCTGTCTCTGCCTCCGCAGCATGGGAATAACAATTGTATGTCACAATGTCCAGCATTTTTATATAGGTTATAGGAATCAAACTCAGGTCCTCGTGTTCAGACAAAAAGCACTTTATTGACCGAGTCAGCCCTTAAGACCTACTTTGTATAGATTCCAGTGTAGTCATTGGCTCATGTCTTGTAGTCCCATCATCCATTATTTGAATACCCAGTGGTTTTCTGAAATGTGTCCCAGATGCTGGAAACGCTAAGATAAACAACACGGTCCTGCAACCCAGGAGCTGTCGACAGGTAGACTTGCTGCAGGTGAGGACTGATAGGACTGGGGATGTGGGCAAAGGTGTCCAGATGCACTGAGCAGGAGAAAGGGTGAGCAGTTAGCCTTCCGGGAGGGTCTCCATTGTAATGTGTCTGTATGTGAAGGACTGTTTCACCATCACTGCCTGCCTCTTCGGACCTCGTCTGTCCTCTAATATCTTTGGGCTTGACATCTCTGATTGGAGCCTTATCAGCACCTCAGACTCAACCTGCTCCATTATTTACCTCATAGTTTTGTGTCCCAACAGAGTTCTCCATGTCAGCCATCCACCAGCAGCTCCTCTTCCTGGTCTATTTCTCTTTGGGGAGTTTTTTTTTTTTAAACTAGACAGGGTCTCACTATGTAGTCTTGTTTGGTTCTAAAGTAATCCTCCAACCTCTGCCATCTGGGTCAATGACCTTGTGTCTGTGTGTGTTTGTGTATGTGCACATATAAAATTGCAGTTATACATGGTATGCAGGTATGCATGTATGTGGAGGTCAATCTCCAGTTCTCCAGCAATCGTTCCTCTGGTGCCATTCACCTTGACTTACTTTGTTTTGTTTTTGTTTTTTTTGGGTTTTTTCAAGACAGAGTTTTGTAACTGGATGTTTCTCTCCAGCCTGCCAGTTCCCTAATAGCCACTCAGAGGCTTAATATTAATTATAGAAGTTTGGCTGATGGCTCAGGCTTATTACTAGCTAGCTCTTACATTTAAGTTAATCCATTTATATTAATCTGTGTATCACTACATGGCCCATGCCTTACCAGTAATGCTTGGGCATCTTATTCCTCCAGTGGCTTCTGGCATCCCTCTTGACTTCACCTTCTTTCTCCCTGCATTTAGTTTGACTTTCTTGCCTAGCTATATTCTGCCCTGCCATAGACCAAAGACGCTTTATTCATCAATCCATAAAAGCAACAGCTATTCACAGCATACAGAAGGATGCCCCACATCATTGTTTCTCTGTGTAACAGCTTTGGATGTCCTGGAACTCACTCTATAGACCAAGCTGGCCTCGCCTCTGCCTCCTAAGTGCTGGGATTAAAGGCTTGTGCCACCACTGCCTGGCACATCTTGTTTTTTTGAGACAGGGTGTCTCCCTGGCCTGGATCTCAGGTATTAGACTGAGCTGGCTGTCTAGCAAGCCACACCCCCACACATCCACACCCACCCCTACACACACACACAGAGATCCCTGTGTCTGCCTGGCAATCGCTAGGATTACCACATCTCACCATGCGGTTTATCTAGCTACTCCATAATGGGAGTTGCCCACCTCTCTTTAGACCAGTGCCTCTCAGTCTTCCCAATGCTGTGACCCTTTAATACAGTTCTCCATGTTGTGGTGTCTCCAGTCATAAAATTATTTCACTGCTGCTTCATAACTGTAATTTTGCTACTGTTATGAATCATAATGTAAATTTCTGCTATAGGAACCCAAAGAGGTCACGACCCACAGGCTGAGAACTGCTTTAGGCTCATTCCCCACTCTGCAGTTCATCTTTCATGTGTCTGCTAGAGCAACCCAGAATCAAAAACAAACAAGTTGTTACCTGCTTAAATTCCTCGTTCTCCTCATTCTCTCATCCCATCCAAACAAAATTATCTCTGTCAGTTTAAATGAGGAGGACGCCTTGTGAATCCCTCCAGGAACCTAAGATATGTCTGTGTTCGAAACTATCACAGCTTGAAAACCACCAGCAATTATCACGGATGCCTAATTGCAGTTTAAAAAAAACTCAATAACTCAATATAAAATGCAATTTCAAAACAAAGAAAAAAAATTTTTTAAGAAAAAAAATGCAGTCTAAGTAAAACATGCCCTTGATACCTCACAGCAGAAGTATGTTCAGGTCCATGATGGATTCACTTTTAGTGTTATTCATGGAATCAGGCCATTCTCTTATACACCACTTGATAGAAACATATGATGGACAATGTTTTGCCTCTTTCTGTCAAAGCTTCCTTAACTGGGAATAATAAGGCAACCAAGGAGATGATTAATTTATACTTAAATATTAGATTGGGAAGATTTCAGAGGGGATAGGGCCAAATTCCTTCAAATTTCTTTCAAGTCACTGTCAATACTAGAAAGCCAGCTCCTACTGATCTCCAGGGAGCTAGTCCAGGGAGGTCCCTGCCCGGGGCTGCCCCACCAGGCCTGTGATCTCTCAGGCCTCGTAATCCATCCCCAGAAGTATCAAGTCACTGTTTACTGAGCCAGGTCCCTCTCATTGCAATGAGTAAAGAGACACTTTGCAAAATGCATTCCAATACGTGAACTCAGGACAGCAAGATGGCTCTGTGGGTGCAGGTACTTAGCGTCAGGCCTGATAGACTAAGTTCAATCCCCAGGACCCACATGGTGGGAAGAGAGAACCAACTCCCACAAGTTGTCCTCAGACCTGCACATATATGCTGTGGCATACATGTGTAAAATCAATAAATAAAAGTTATCAAAAAATACTAACTCTATACTGCATGTTGGCTACCTCTCAAAGGGAATCTTAAAAGCTGTACCTCCAAGTATCTAAGTGGTGTGTGCATGCACGCAGGTGCACAGGGTAAAGATATAACCCTTAAGGACCCCCCTCTCCCAGCAACCCACTTCCTCTAGAAAGCCCTACCTCCCAAAAGCTTCACAATCTCCCCCAAACAGTGCCACCAGGAGACCAAGAGTCCTAACATGTGATCCTGTAGGGGACATGTCATATTCAAACCATAGCAAACATAATTTTCACAGTGATCCTAATTAAGCAAATGTGCCTCCACTTCAAGCTGTGTGCCCCCTCCTCTGGTCTGGAGGCACACATATTTGAGGCCTGAGCAAGGAGAGGGTCCTTTTGAAGCTACATGATTTCCTCTTAGGGTGGTGGGAAAACTAGGCTGGCTGGCCAGTGAGCATCAGGGCCATCTGCCTCCCATCTCCCAGGTGCTGGGATTACAGGCACATATCACTATGTCTGGCTTTTGTGTGGGTGCTGCAGGTCTTCATGCTTGTGTGACAAGCACGGTACTGAATAAGCCATCTCCTCAGCCTGTGAATGAGGCCAGCCAGTTCTAGATGCTGGGGCCCTGTGCAGTAATCCCCTCTCTTAAACCTTTGGGGTTCATCCTGGAAGAACTTACTAGACATGAGTCCAGATCCCCCAGGGGATGCTATCGTATACATGTGGTCTAGAATCATCCAGCCATTACGAAGAACTGCTGAGATTACCATCTACACCAACTGCCTGCTGTGCTAAAGGTCAATTTGGGCTTAAACTTTAACTCCAAATCCTACTCCAATAAACGGCCCTGCTTTCAGAAAAACACAGCCTTTTCCACCTTCAGTCAGGGTCTTTACTCCCAGAAGGTCCAGTCAGTGCAGGGAATCCCCACAACAGGAGCAGCTCTAGGGG
>LOEQ01006036.1:1663-28438 GCA_001685075.1 Bramus lutescens
AGCACTCACTCAGTTAACACAGCACTCACTCAGTTAACACAGCACTCACTCAGTTAACACAACATTCACTCAGTTAACACAGTACTCACTCAGTTAACACAGCACTCACTCAGTTAATACAGCACTCACTCAGTTAACACAGCACTCACTCACTCAGTTAACACAGCATTCACAGTTAACACAGCACTCACTCAGTTAACAGCACTCACTCAGTTAACACAGTACTCATTCAGTTAACACAGTAGTCAAAGCCCTAGACAGAGCAGTTGGGCCTGACAAAGTTTTAAAGCAGCCACACTGGAGAGAGAGAAGAGAAATGATCCTAGTTCCCAGATGATGGATCTTTGTAAGAGGAAAAACCAAAGATTTCTTCAAAAAATGTTATTAAGACTAATACAAATTCTGCCAAAAAAAACACTGAAACAAACAAAATAACAAACAAACAAAAAAAAACACAATAAATTCAGTCAAGTTGCAGGATGTAAAATTAACATACACAAAACGTAGCAGCTGGTGCTGTTGCATACCTGTAACCCAGCACTGGGCAGTCAGAGGAGGGAGCGGTAATAGTTCCTGCTGGTCCAGGCTATGTACAGAAACCCTGTCTCAAGAAACAGAGTTAGTCATTTCTGTACCCACTAGCAATTAACATTCTGAATGGGGAAATCAAGAAAAATATAATTATACAAACATATTTAGATATAGACAGACATTTTTTGAGATAGGAACAAGCTAGGTTGGCTTTGGCATGGCAACCCTCCTGCCTCACTCTCCCAAGTGCTGGGATTACAGACATAAGCAACCACACCCACCTCAGAATACCAGAATTAACTGAACAAAGACTCACAAGACTTGTACATGAATACCTCATATTCATGAACCTCAGAAAAGATTGCTAAACTGGGCATATAAAGCCATCTATAGTTCCAATGTAACCCCCACCAAAAACTCAATGGTATTTTTTCACAAAAATAGAAGAAAATCCTTAAATGTAATCTCAGATAACCCCCCCCCAAAAAAACCAAACAATTCTGTTTGGTTTTTTTGAATCAGGACCATCCATTTAGCCTATGCTGAACTGGAACTCTCTCTGTTGCCCAGGATAGCCTCAAACTCACAAATCCTCTACCTCCGCTGGGACTGCAGACAAGCACAATCACAATGCCTAGCCCTGATCTTGAGGGACTCAAAACTGGAGCCTCACACTTTCTGATTTCAAAACATACAACAAAGCTAAAACAGTCATATGAGTTTAGACAAATGGTCATGCAACCAATACAAAGCCACAAGGATCAGAACAGTTAGACACTAGTCTGAAGACAGATAGGCCAATGAGGCAGAACAGAGAGATCCCAAACTAAACTTCACACATATCACCCAATGACCTTAGACAAGGAGCAGAGCCTTACAAAGGAGATCACCCCGCACTTCCTGTGGTGGAAGCCCACAGGGGAAGGAGACTTAACCTCTCCCTAGCCCAGATACAAAAATTAAGTCAATTATAGTCAGGTCTGATGGCGCGCCAGTAGCCCCTGCACTCATGAGAATAGTGCGTTGAGGCCAGGCTATGTAATGAGAAACAGTCTCCAAAGGGTGGAGAAAAAACAGCCCTAAAGCCATGACATTCCTAAAAGAGAACATGGGTGAAGATTTTAGCCATTGTTGCTAACTGAGACAATAAAAGCACAATTAACAGAAACAAACAAACAAAAAAAAAAAAAGCAGGTACATGAGATTACCGCAACTCAGCTTCAACCCTTGAAGGAAACAATGAGCAGAGAACGCCTACAATTCAACAAAAGAATAAACAAACCAACATAAACCTAAAAGGAGCTGGGTCTGCTGGCATGCCTGTAATCCCAGCACTAGGGATGCTAAGGCAGACTGAGAGCTGGAGGCCAGTCTGGGCTGCACAGAGAGATCCACTTTCCCACCTCCATCCAACCCCTCCAAAACCACAACCAAAGTTGTACTGGACAGGGCCAGTGCTATGGTCCCAGCTTCTTAGAAAATTGAGCAGCTTCTTAGAAAATTGAGCAGGGAGAGTCCCTTGACTCCAAGAGTTCAACATGTAGTCCCCCGCCCAGCCTGTGCAACATCACATTATAAAACACATTGGCAAACATCTCAACTGGACATTCCAGAGAAGACACAGACAAGCAGTGTATGAAAAGGTGCCCAGTGCTGCCCATTGCCAGGGAAATTCAAATCAATAGCACAGTTTAGAGACGATGGGGTAAAACTGTCATACTCATGCACAAACAGTGAAATGTAAAACTGTCCTATTGGCACCATGGAAAACAAAATGGTGCACTCAAAAGAATAAAAACAGTCTTACCATTGGATCTTCTGCTCTAACTCGATTTCTGTGTCTTGGATAAATGTGGCCAAAAGCAACTTAGGAAAGGATTTCTCTGACTTCCACTTCCATGTCACACTCCCCTCAGGGAGGGTAGCTGATCCAGCAGAGGAAGACTGTCTGCCAACTTACTTCCAGACTCACCATGAGATAGATTTCTTACACAACCCAGGCCTACCTGCCGTGGACGGCACCGCCTACAGTGGGCTGGGCTTTCATGCATCATTACCAATTAAGACAATGAAGTACAGATGTGCACATAGGCCGACTTGAGGGAGGTCATTCCTGGGTAAGTCAAGGAAACATCCACATGATTAGCCACGTCTGGTGTATCAGAAGAATTGGAAGCAGTCTCAAAGAGGCATGCTGATAGCAGCTCTGTTCTCAGGTAGATTTGACCAGACATCTATGGATGAATGAAAGGATCCACACATGGAATACAGGCTACACATACCGTGCAATATTGCTCACCCTTTAAAAACATATGCCACGTGCTAAAACATGGGTGGGTCTTAAGGACATCATGGTAAATGAAAGGAGCCAGTCACACAATAACCAAGTCTATGTGACTCCCCTTATCTGAAGCCACTAAACTCAGAAAGAGCAGTTATAGTCAGTGGGGTGGGGTCGTGAGGCAACAGGAAGAGAGTGAGAAGGTGGAGAAGATGGCAGTTACCAAATGCGTGCAAACGGTGAGTTTAACAACATGGAAAAGTACTGGGATCTCTGCGCAGCAGTACGCATCCAGCCGGCCCTCTGTCCTGCATGCCTTAAAACAGTTAACCAATTTTAAAAAAAAAAACAAAACTATGAAAGAAAAACACCAGGCAAATGGGAGAAGTTAACTCATGTTTTGAAGTTTTGGACTTTCATGATTGAGAGGGAAAATTCTGTTTTTCTGGGCTAGTGAAAGCGTAGCACTCCCAGGATGAGGCGGACTGGAAAGAGGGCGTCTCAAGGTCCCTTCCAGACTCAGGATTTAATGCCTGTTTATTGAGAACCTCTTGGTGCGTGTGTTCTCTGTACTACATCGGAATGGAGTTTCCTGCGCGCCCTAAAAGCTTATAAGCTAAGGAGGCCAGAGAAGAGGCAAGACATAAAAGCCTGTCAGAACACTGTGACAGCCTTAATCAGACTGTCTTTGCTTTTCTCTGCTTATAAGTCACTGGCTTTAAATTTAATATAGTGTCATGTCTTTATTTTTCTTAAAGTTTTCTTAAAAGATCATATAAAGATTTTCTTCCATGGTAAGACTTTTATATTATATTTTTCTTAAAATGGAGTATGGTACATTTATCCTCCATCAGACAAGTGCGTGTAACTCACCTTGCTTTATTAACAACACTGCTCGAGGCTTCTATGCCCCTAGCAATAAAAATGTGTTTTCAGACCCATCAAACCAATGAAATCTGAGTCTTCAGAGCACAAGATAATGAAAATCTCTAGGCCAGTGTCTTTTACTACTTTTAATCTGTTAACAGACCCCGAATGTCTCAGACGAAAGGCATTCTGGTGTGAATCGCTGTCGTTAATAGCATTCCATACAGGTAAGTCTTGATTATTCTAATCTCTCACAAATTTGGACACTTTTACTGCCTGTAACATCTCTAGGGTAGAAAAAGGAAAGAGACCCATGCAATTGATTTCTCCAAACACAGACAGAAATGTAGTATGCAGACCAGTAAGCCGATCTTACAAATGCTGGATGTGGAACCTGGGGTTTCCAGCCACAATGTCCTCTAACCTAGAGGACAAGCTATCACCCAAAACCCCCTCTCCAAATGGACTGAGTGTTACTAGAGGCCACCAGACTGAAAACAGGACTGTAGAGACACTTTTTAAAGATGCAGCTGCAGGAAGAGCATTCTAGGGCTGGAGTACAAGTGGGTCATAGTGCACTTGCCCGGCATCTGCAAGGCTTTGGGTCCATCCGTAACACTTGAAAAGCACCAACAAAAATAAACGTTATCCCATCTCCCCTCTTCTTTCTCAAAAGAGAAGCTACAGTTCCCATGTGGAAGATGTCTGCCCTAGGAAGGGGAAAAGAAACACTCTTTTATGGTCTCCACAGGCGAGAGGATTGTACACAAACAGATCCTGAGTCCCCACCTTCTTTCTTCCTTTAGCCTCCCATATAACCCAGTATCCTTTCTGTCTCTCTGTTCAGCCTAATATAAATGCCTTTGGGCTTTGACATCCCTTTATTCTTCATCCTCCTTCCTTCCTTTTCTTGTGAGCTGTCCCCTTGTCACACACTGCTGAGAGGTGCTTTTCTCTTGCTAACCTGGCTTCTGTCCATTGACTTCTCAGGCCCAGTCAAAGGCCTCCCCTCCCCTTTAAGAATAACATCCTTCTTAAGGACAAGTCAATTCCTTATTGCTTCTCAAGGAAACAGCCAGCTCTCCCACTGTTGGAAGAAAGTTAGTCACCTTTTGTTATGATATGCATGTGAAATGTCTCCCACAGGCTGGTGTGTTGAAGGTTAGTCCCTAGCTGTTTGAAGCCCTTTGGGAAAGTTGTGGGAATTATAGGACCTAGGTCCTAGCAAGAGTAAAGGAGCCACTGGAAATATATAGTTGGCTTTGGCTCATAGTCTGATGAGACAGTCCGTTGTGGAGAACTCACGGCAGAAGGAACATGAGGTGGCTGGCACACATTGCATCCACAATCAGGAAGCTCTCTTCCCTCTTTATTCAGTTCAGGACTCCAGCACATGGATAATGTTGCCCACCTTCAGGGTGAAGTCTCCCCTCTTTGGCTAAAGTTTTTCTTAAAACATACTCATCGTCAACCAAGGTGTTGCACAATGATTCTAAACGCAGTCAAGTTTACCATTAAGATTAATCATCACAGGAGTATGTCCTTAAAGGTCCTACCTGGGCTTCATCCCTGTCTCCTTTTCCTGCTTCCTCCGGGAAGCGAACAAACTCCTCTATCACCTGCTCCTGCCCTTGCTCAAGCATCCAGGGAAGGCCACTCACCCATGAGCTAAAACATAGCATTCCTCTATTAGGGTACCCTCTCAATTTTGATAAAATTGACAAAAAAGCCAACTAACACGCCAGCTTTTTGAGAAACAGCATGTAGCTATCCAAAAGGGTATGGACTAGGGAATTGTTAGAGAAAACCCAACATCGTGAATGGGTTTTTGTGGCCTGATGTACCAAGAACTTGACCTACACGAGGCTTGGATGCACAGGAGGTATGAGGAAAACGGGGAAATCTCCAGGAGGTCAGGGTGTACAGTTAGAAATGAATATTGTCTAGCTAGTGGGATACTAGGGGATATAGGAGCCCAGAATCCCCCCTCTGCCTTCTCTTGGTGGTGGTCTCTCTGTAAACTCCACCAATGCTCATTGCCAGCTGGGGGTCAGCCAATTAAAAGCACCATCAAGAGGTTGGAAGTCGGGAGGAAAAGAGAAGCCAGGGTGCTTCTCTGTCTTCAGGGTGGTCTCTCTGGGGAGCAGGCAGGGGCACCAGCTGTTGTGGAGCTATGTTACTTCCTTGCTTGCTCCTCCAGCCAGTGGGTGGCTGTAGTGACTTCCTCGCTGTCTCACCATCCTGGGGCCTTCTAGCCTCTTCAACACCAGGAGAAATTGGCCTGAGGGGAACATTTCATATTCAAGCTGTAACAGGTTGTTTCCCTGTTATGTAGATGTGATGGAAAGAGCTTGGAGAGGAGTGGATGGTGCAGAGAGATGGGTAGGGACATATGGATTGGGAATCCATATGCATACTGATCAGTTTCCCTTTCTTTGTCTAGATTATCCAACCCCCTGCAATGGCAGAAGAAAAGGCAAACTCATTCCACCTCCAAACATGTAAGTCTTGTCTCTGCCAGACAGACTTGGACGCACTCTTGGGTCCCCTCTCTGGGGAGTCTGTCTCTTTGTGCTTTGCCGTGTGCACCTCTGCTTTCACAAACACTTGGCTGCATACCTAGGTCTTGTTTTTCTTGCCTTTTTAGTCTTTAAATCAACATAGAAAAATGATCCATTCTTTCAATACTAGATAACCTCACCATGACAGCATCAATATTGCATTGCTAATTTAAGACAAAAATAAAAAAGAGAATGTGCCTGGTCTGCCAAGTAATGTTACTATTTTGCGAGCACATAATTGTAACACCGCACTGTTTCTTATGAAGGTATTATTGTGAAATACAGAGACTGTTTCCAGACAATCAATATGAATGTAAGTCAGGACAGCCATTAGATGTGATTATATAATAATCCTAGATCTACAAACCCATGATGAGAAACCAGAACATCAACCCATGGATTATACCTATTCATGTTTAGAATTTTTCAATTTTATTACTATTACTATTATTATATTTATTGTATATGTATGAGCAAGATCACATGCTGTGGTGGGCATGTGGAGGTCAGAGAATACCTTATGGGTGTTGGTCCCCTCCTTCCAACAAGTAGGTCCTTGGACCAAGCTCAAGTCATTCACCTTACATGACAGTAAGCACCTTTTACTAACTGAGCCATCTCTATGGTTTTCAAGATACATCTGACTCTAAGCCTTAAAATCCTCTCACTCTAGCTTAGTTCCTGTTGTGGTGATAAACACCATGACCAAAGGCAACTTGGAGAAGAAAGGGTTTTAGTCTACAGGTTTCCAGCATCGAGGGAAACCAAGGCAGAAGACTGAAGCAGAGAGCACAGAACAACGCTCTTTACTCAAGTGCTTACGGCTGGCGTTCAACTGCCTTTCTTACACAGCCCAGGTCCACCTGCCCAGGAACGGCACGACCCACAACAGGCTGGATCCGCCTACGTAGATTAGCAAACAGAAAATGCCCCCACTGACTTCTGCACAAGCCCACTGCTGGAGGGAATTCCTCTACTGAAGTTCACTCTTCCCAGGTATGTCAAGGTGACAGCCAAGACTAGGCATCTGTGGAGTGTGTTCACCTCATTCACACAGAGGGCTCAGGACACTGAACATCCGGCAGGGAAGAGGTCTCCCCAGGAGCAGGGCACTTCTACTTCATATGGAGGGTAGCACAGCATATGAGCTGTACCAGGCCTGGCAGCTCTGCCACATCTCCTGTGTGGGCACACACAAGGTAGACATTCAACCTCTGCATCATAGGCCCAGCCTTTGTGCCCACGTTTTGTTGGTTTTTATTTTTAAGACAAGATGTCATATTTCTAAGGTGGGCCTGGAACTTGCTAGGCAGTTGAAGATGACCTGAAACTTCTGTTATTTCTGTCTTCACTTCTCCAGTGCTGGGATTTCAGGCATGTACCATCACTCCCAGTTCATGCATAACCCAAGGAAACCTGCATGGTAGGCAGACACTGTACCAACGGCTACATCCAAAGCCACCTGACTTCAGTTTTAAAGGAGGATCTGGATTCTTTGGTGAGATCCACCCCCCAAACTCTTCTAAGATGTACCTGTTTAGCTTTCGCAAAACATGTTAGAACTTGGCCTTGGCACCCCCATGCTCAAAGTGACTTACAGACTTCCCTCAGAAAGCAGCCTTCTTCAAGGAGGTGGTGTTAAGTGTCACAGCTCTGGAGGGAAAGGTATCCTGGCTGTCGGCAGCCAGGCAATACCTACAGCTGTGTTCTGGTAGGGGTGGGGGGTGTTTTCCTGCAGGAATGTAGCGGTTCTGCTCCTCTCCAGGACAGCCCTGACTTCTTTCCTAAGGGAGTGTCCCCACAGAGAGCCATTCCTTTTCTGCTCCACTCTGCTAAGGGGGCTTCCTTTGGCAGAAATGTAGCAGTCTGCTCCTGCTCCATCCACAGTTGTTATTTTTCTGCACGGCTCCACTGCAACAAGGTCATCACCCAGCCCTCATTCAAGAGATTTATTGGGGGTGGGGAGTCCAGGAGAGTGGCTGCCTCTGACAGGGTGGAAAAGGGCAACTCCCAACTGAACAGGTACAGGACCTTAATAGGGCTTCTTAGGGGTGGAGTTTTCCAGAGTGGAGACTCTCAGGGTGGAAATTGGTTGGATTTCAATTCTCGAGCTTGGACAAGCTCAGATATTGGCTGGATTTCATGCTTAGGGATTGCTGGTTTCATGCTCAGAGATTGGTTAATTTTCCTTCTCAGGGACTGGTTGGTTGGTTGCTGACTTGGTCAGGGATAGAGTGTGTTTCCTTCTCTCTGGTTTCAGGGTCAAAGTATGTTTCTTTGTCTGGTTATTTTTAACCTTTTGGCTCTGGCTTGAGGATCAGGGTGTGTTTCTTTGGCTGGTCCTTTTACCCTACAGGTGGAAGTCAACAATACATTTATATTTTATCTGAACCACATTTTACAAAATGCCTTCTTTCACTATTGTTTCTGGAAAAGAAAGTTATATTAAAATTGTTTTAGTTTAAAGGGATTTGATGGCTGGATGTTTAAGGCATTGGACTTAAAGTGAAAGACCAGGATAAATCCAGTCCCCCTAGCAGGAAGAGTAGAGCCAAAAATCTAGGTTAGCTGGTTCAGTGACTCTGTTCCAGGAACTGGCTGACCACAAAGTTAGATTATAATCTTGAGAATAATCTTGAGAAACGGGGAGTTACCCCCTTGTGATTATCATTGGTATTTTCAGAATCTTCCAATAATGCCCTCCCTACCCACTTTGGGTTGTGGTTTCTCCCCCTAAATACCCCTTCTCCCAGCTACTCGGGGTCACACTCCTCTATCCCTTCGTGGGATATGAGTCTCAGCCCCAGCGCACTGGTTTCTGTCAATAAACCTCATGTGATTACAGCAAGGACGGTCTCTCATGAGTTCTTAGGGGGTTGTGTTATCCCAAGACTTGAATGAGAGTCTCCCTACTCCAGGGGTCTTTCAAAAGATACTTTAGTTTAAATACAGAATAGCATCTAAATCTCTGACTTATTTTGAAAAATTCTTAATAATAATTCAAATTTATGGCTATACCTTCCAAAGTAAGGCAGTATTCAGAGACAGCTGTTCTGACCAGATACTTTAAGGAAATTTCGGATTATCTACATTTGAAAAAGGTCCATATTTTTTAAGCTTTATTTTTGATTATGTATATGCATGTGTGTCTCTTTGTGTGCATGTAAATGCAATGCTCATAGAAGTCAGAGATGTCAGATCCCCTGGAGGAGGATTACAGGCAGTTGTGAGCCACAGATGTGGGTGCTAGTCTCGAACTCAGGCTCTCTGAAGGAGCAGTAAACACTCTGAATGGATGACCCATCTCTCCAGTCTCGGACATTCCTCATTTATGACTCAAGTCTGACCACAAGTACTCTTTGTACAATGTCTTTCTTAGTCACTGTTCTGTTGCCACAAAGAGGCATCAGGACTAGGACAACTCTTACAAAAGAAAGCCTTTAATAGGGAGCTTGCTTATCCTTGCAGAGGTTTAGCCCATTATCATCATGATGTAGGGCATGCTGGCACACATGGCACTGGAACAGTAGCTGAGAGCTACATCCTGATCCACAGGCCAAGAGAGAGAAAGACTGGACCCAGCATGGGGTTTTGAAACCTCAAAGCCCACCCCCAGGACACATTTCCTCCAACAAGGCCACGTCTTCTAATCTTACTCATTCGTGCTACTCGCTAGTGACTAAGAATTCAAACACATGAGCCTATGGGGACCATTTTTATCCAAACCACCACATACATTTTTATTTGTAGTGTTAATAAGTTCAGTAGCATATGATATTTAAACTACTAATACAGAGAAAGGCAGAGAAAGAGAGAGACAGAGGGAGAATTGTTTTAGACAATTGGTTCCATTCTGGGGGCCCAAATTTCTTCCATCTTCAAGACAGGCATCAAAGTGACTGTGCTTCCCACCAAAGCCTCTTAATGAAACTATTTATTATTTATTTATCAACAATTTTTTAAGATTTTTTTTTATTTATTACATATACAGTGTTCTGCCTGCATGTTTGCCTGCAGGCCAGAAGAGGGCATGAGATCTCATTACAGATGGTTGTGAGNTCTGGAAGAGCAGTCAGTGCTCTTAACCTCTGAGCCATCTCTCCAGCCCCATTTATTTAATAATAAGTATTGAGTCATTCCAACCAAACACAACCAGGAAACCATTCTACAGTGGAATGAACATGGCTCCAGGCTGAGATTTCTTCACCCTGAACACCTCAGTTAGATATTCACTCAATTCCACAAATCTCTAGAGAAGCAATAACCCAGAAGCGCAGGGTGATCCAGGGAGGCACTGGCTAATTTGCTATGGTAGATCTTTTTTGTTTTAATAGTGGTAGGGATTAAAACAAACACCTTATATCTGTTATGTAAGTGCTCTACCACTGAGTTATATCCCTGCTGTGGGACAATGGTCTTGTAACCTGTAAAGATTTGTGACTTGTACTGGCTTAATAAAATGCTGATTGGCCAATAGCCAGGCAGGAAGTATAGGTGGGGTGTCGGGGACCAGCCTCAATAAAAATGCCTCTTGCCAGGGTAGAGGCATGGGGATTTAGGAATATAGTAAAGAATATGAAGATGTGAATAAAAATAATAACATGGAGAAACATATAAAATAGTATCAGGAGGGAATTCCAGTGAGTACTGAAAATTCACCCATGTTTAATTTCTGGCTGCTTAAAATACCCCTGGTCTGAAAAGGTAGGAGTAAGAGAAAACACTGCATTAACATGATACAAGGAAATAAACAGACCAACTGAAGGTCGCAGGCTACATTCACAGTTAAACATTCTGTTGCTGGGACAAAACAAGTCACACTCATACACTAGACTAAAATGTTCTGTAGGCAAATCACTCCCTGGGTAGAATCCCAAGTTATCTCCATAAAGGGAGCTGGAACTTAGCTGGATCCTTAGACTCTTATTTGAGGTAGGAACAATCTACTTCTCTATTCCTGGAGCACAAGGGCTGGCTATTAGCCACACCTGTTGATAATAATCATGCGAGAGCAAAACTCTGATCTACATCTAGGTTGGGGACCTTTGTTTGAGGTAGAACCACAATAATCTTGAAGGAACTAAAAGTAAATTTCAACTCTCTGACCTTTGGTCAATGTGGAAATAGGCTCACATTTCTGGGCCTCCACATTGGGGGGAGGCAACTAGAACAGGAGAATTCTGGAAAGAGGAAAGGCTCAGTCTGCAGTTGTCACCCACATGCAGAGGAAGCAAGATGAGAATGCCTCACTGATAAAGGTACCAAGCCACGTGGCTAACAAAGAGAATAATTATGGGTTAATGTAAGATGTAAGAATTAGTTAATAAGAAAGTCTAAGCTAATAATAGGCCAACCAGCTTATAATTAATGTAGGCCTCTGTGTATTTCTTTAGGACTGTATGGCTGTGGAACCGGGTGGGACAAAAACCTCTGTTAGCATATCCCCACTGAGGAAATGCTACTACCTATTAATTAAGCATAAATGTGCATCATTTTCCCATGACTGTCAATACTGTGATCTACATTCAGTCCACATTTGCTGAATGTCACTAAGAAAGGTTGACAGTGGGAGACCATGAGACGATATGAAGAGTGTAGAACATTGCGCTGACATCCAGTGAGTCTTTGGCTGGTATTAATGGTCTACAGATTTCTCTACTTCTGTCCATCATCCTCAGGCAGCAGTCACTGTTCAGCCTCAACCATGACGGCCTCAGACCTCCAGGAAAGAACATCTCAGGCTCACTATCAGTCAATGCTCAGGGCTCATCTGACTCCCTCATGCCAGGGGGCACCTATTGTTAACTGAGTCTTTCCTGGGTGCCCTCCTGTGGCTACTTGTCAAACCTGCTGTGTCTGCAGGGTACCAGAAAAGTTAGTTCAACACTTAACTCTCCCAATAAACGTCAAATGATGACTGTCCCCCCAAAAACGTCCACTGTTGCCCCTTTTCCGCTCCTGGCTGCCCTTTCCTTTCTGCCTCTGTCCTTCCTCTTCGTTAACCCCTGTTCTACAGTCAGCTCTCAGCTTAAATGTCAGCTCCCACGTCCCAGTCTGGACACCTCTTACAGCTGAGTGCTCTTTCACACACTACAGATGCCTGTTTAGCCACTGCTTGTCCAACTCTCCAATGGGCCAATGGTTCCCAGCCTTCGTAATTCAGTGACCCTTTAATACAGTTCCTCATGTTGTGGTGACCCCCAATCCTAAAATTATTTCATTGCTACTTAATAACTGTAATTTTGCTACTGTTGTGAATCATAATGTAAATATCTAATATGCAGGATATCTGATATATGGCCCTTGCGAAAGGATTATTTGACCCCCGAAGGGTACTCACAGGTTGTGAATAACAGAGCTAGGCTGTAGACCACAAGAGCAACAGAAAAGAGAAAGTTGGCACACACTTGTAATTCCAAGACTTGGGGTGACAAAGTTAGGAAGACCATGAGTTCAGGGTTAACTTGGGACCTCTAACAAGACCCTGTCACCAAATTAAAAATTAAAAATATATTTAACAAAAGACTTGGTGTTCGTGGTCTGGAATGCAGCACCTGAGCCAGGTCAGGATGAATGCATAGTGGACACGGTGCTGGAGGCTCTGAGTTCCAACATAGTCAGTCAATCAACTCTGCCCTCTGTCAGAGGCAGGGGTCCTGTGGGTTCCTCCACATCGTCTAGAGCCTGGCACAAGGATGCAGCACATCAGCCCCCGCAAGTGGGGGCTGAAAGAAAGATGGAATGCCTTCGAGAGTTCCCTGAACATAAAAAAGAAAGGAAAGGAAAGGAAAGGAAAGAGAAAATGATCCTGGACCTAATGAACAATAGGAACAGGACGTTTGCTACAAATTTCTTCAGAAGTTTAGTCAAGAACCTGCTGTTGAGGGTCTGGAGAGATGGTTCAATAGTTATGCACGCTGGCTGCTCTTCTAGAGGGTCTAGGTTTGATTCCCAGCACTCACATGGAGGATCACAACTCCAGTTCCAATGGATCCACTAGCACTATATGCATGTGATACAGACACACATGCAGACAGAGTCAAAACACACATAAAACAAGAATAAGAATATTCTTTTTAAAAAATACCTTGACTGAGATAGACTATTAGTAAAATGGCAATTTGTCACTTAATTGAGCCTCATAACATCTAGTGAGAAGCAGGCACCAACGGTGTATGGAAAGCAACAGTTTCTATAAATGCAAGAAGCTATTAAAGCCCTTCAAGTCAGGAAGCAGCTGAGAGATGGTTCCCTTGTGGGGACAAAAGAACTCAGTGACCAGCCTGCCCTACTCAGAGTTTTAGACAAGGAGGAGAAACAGAAAACTCACCTCCATTGTAAGACATACCATGGAAAAAAATGAAGCCAAAAAAACAGAGATTCCAGAAATATCCAATGTTCTCATTAAACTGTGGCCAACTCAGAATCAGAACTGGTGAAATGGAGGTGGGGATGGCTGACAACACAGCTGGAGAAGACAAAGGCACTGAAACATTGGCTCAAGGGTTTCTGCTATGCAGTCTGTAAAGCCCAGGTAGCATGCAGGACTCTAATGAGTCCACTGTTGGCTCCCTTGCTTGTATTGTCAAGCTGAAAGGAAAGACAGGCTAGTGATGCATGCATCTGATCCCATAAGCTAACAGGGACACAGGATATCCCTCTCCACTGAGAGTTCCAAGTGTGAAATATACAATAAAGGCATCTTTGAGAGAGTACATGGAGATGACGCCTAAATCATTATGTCAGGAAGAAGCAAAGAACTGAGGGAGAAGTTTGTATGTATTCGTCTTGAGGGAAAGTCAGACCACCCTGGAAATTCTGAAGAGCACCTGTGAAAAACTTTTCAGTGTTCAAACTGCCCTGAATTTACTAGAAATAGCACTCTCAAATGTCACCGCACTACATGCCAAACTAGAGTGGGGGCCAAAGAAAAAGGGAAGAAGCTTTATAAGTGCCACATCTGTAAGAATGTGCTTTAGAGCTGAGGCCATTCCAAAGATCACTTGGTAATAATACATATTAGAGATATCCAACCATTTTTCTCTATGACTTGTGGTTTATGCAAGGAATTGAATTAAGGAGGTATCTTAGTGATGCTCACCATATTTCAGAGGGTCTGATAACTACTAAAGAAGTCCTTTCAGTAGAAACATGTGCAGACTGAACCATGACATCAACGACTATTACAGAACAAGCTGGGAAAATGCATATATATATTACTGTTGCATCTGGTTCATGAGCCAAGAGGAAAGAGAGAGCCTTAGCCATGCCAACACTGCTGTGGCTGCCACAGAAATCAGGAAGATAGTGAGTGTCTAGAAATCAAGTCATGAGTGTGTTCCCAAGCTAGAAAGCCCAAGAAGGACAGAACAGCTGTGCCAGTATCAGGACAAAGTAACAAATGTTCTTGATGGATCATGCGACCATCCTTCAGCTAGAAGATAGGTGGACCAAAGTTAAATTATTTCCTGAACTGTTTCTATGGAAACAAACCAATGCATGTCCTCCCAGATAATGCCACAGAATGGAGATATTTCTCCTAAGTGGCAGCTTTGAGATGTATATTTCTGGTAACTTTAATAGATTATATTCTGATGTGATAAAATCCTTTCGTACACTGTGAAAATGTGCTGCTCTCATTGATTTAATAAAAAAGCTAACTGGCCAATGGTGAGGCAAGAAGAGGTTAGGCAGGAAAGCCAAGCTAAGAGAATTCTGGGAAGCAGGGGGGAAGAGTCACCAAGAGATGTAGAGAGAAGGAAGATGAACATGCTGTGTTAAAGAAAGGTATAGAGCCATGTGGTAACCCATAAGAAATATGGGTTAATTTAAGTTGTAAGAGCTAGTTAGTAACAAATCTAAGCTATCAGACAAGTATTTCCAATTAATAATAAGTCTCTATGTGGTTATTTGGGAACTGGCTGGCAGGACAAAAAGTCAGCCTGCAGTATTCTGATTACATAATTGGGTACAAATGTATCTACTTTCATTATTTCGATGAGGGTCTCTTTTTTACTTTTTCTAAGTCATATCCTTCCTTTATGAAATTCTATGCATACTATAAAGTTATGCATAAAATTATTAGTGGCAGGCATGGTGGTATATGCCTTTAATCCCAGTACTCAGGAGGCAGAAGCAGGTGAACCTCTGTGAGTTCCAGGCCAGCCTGGTCTACACAGAGAGTTCCAGGCCAGCCAGCACTAGTAGACAGACCTTACCTCAAAGTGCAAACAATAAAAAAAGAATTAGAATACATACTTATGTACTGTAATGCATACGAGAGTGTTTAGGAAACACAAGGCTGAATGAAGACTTGTGCAATGCTACTGTGTGGCTAACGTTTGGGGTCTGGCTGACTTGTTTTGGGACACTATTCTCATCTATCCAGTGGTTACTGATGCTGTCTCTTCAGAGTGGTGGTAGCAAACTTCCTAGAATGTTTAAAAGATAAAAACAAACAAACAAAAAGTCCTGTGCTTGTTCCTTTTGCATAGCAACTAAGCCTTTGTAAAGCATTTCTGGTTCTTTCAAAGTTTTTGTTTTTAGGAGCAATGTAGACTGCTTTAGTAGTTGCTGTTTTTACTTAAAACAAGTACCAATTCTTTTCCATTTAAGCTGATTTTTTTTTCTCTTAACAGCAACTGAGGGGCCATTTTTATTTGGAAAATTAACACATGTGACAAACTTTATTTTGAAGAGATGTTGCCCTAGTCTTTTATCACAGATGGAAAAAAAATAGACAAACATTTTAAAATTAACAAATTTAAAGTAAAGCAGAGAGAAATAGATGTATATAAATATATCAGGCTTTGTTTTGGTTAGTATCTTTTTCCCCAGTCATGTTTACATTATGTAGAATTGGCTGGTCTTATGTAAACCAGGCTGCCTCTGCCTACTGAGTGTCAGGATTAAAGGTGAACACCACCATGCTTGGCCCCAATCCTTAATGTAAAAAAAATGTGCTGTAGCCTTCAAAGAAAGGCAAATAAGAATGATAAACTGTGGACTTAAAGTAGGTATATAGGGTGCTGGAGATATAGCTCACAGGTTAAGAGCACTGGCTGCTATTCCAGAGGACCCTGGTATGATGGTAGCTCACAACTGCCTATAACTCTGGTTCCAGGGGATCTGATGCCCAATTCTGACCTCTGCTGGTACCAGACATGTACAAGCGCACAGACATACATATAAGCAAACTTTCATACACATAAAAATAAATTGTCAGAGGTCATGGTAATATACAGCAGTTGTCAACTAGTGTTCAAATGTCAAACCACCAGAGAACTGTTTCTCTGACGGAGAATCCCAACCAGGAAGGGCCTATGGGGCCACCGACTCTGGAAACTGTAGCTCCTGTCTGTAATTTCACATTTGCTAAAGCAGCTATGTGTAAATGGAGGCTTTTTGTCCCTCCCAGTCCTGTAGTTGCTTTTAAATTAAATATGCAGAGGCTTAATATTAATTATAAATGTTTGACCAATAGCTCAGGTTTATTAGTAGCTAGCGCTTACATTTAAATTAACCCATTTCTATTAATCTGTGTATTGCTACATGGCCTGTGACTTACCCATGCTCTGGCATCTTGCTCTTTTGGAGGCTGCTGGTACCTTTCCCGCCATGCCCTTCTTTTCATGTCTCTCTGCTTGAATTTCCTGCCTGACTCTATCCTGCCTTGACATAAGCCAAAGAAGTTTTAGTCATCAAACAATAAATACAACACATATTCACAGAGTACAAAAGGATGCCCCACATCAGCTATGGTGTCTCCCAACACCTGCACTGTAGTATTTAATTTCATATGTAATTATAATGTATATGTAACTCATGATTGCATCTCAATCTTATGGACACATATACATATAGGTGATCAGGAAGATGACGTCTCATTAAATTTTATAATTTTAATATATAGAAAATATTCTAGGATATGCTTCATACCTATAGATCTATCATCCCATGAGGACTGGAACATTTAAAAGCCTGCTTTGTTCCTTTCACTCAAACTACACAACACAACAGTTAGCTTATTTTTACCTCAAAGCAAGTTTAAATTAGATTAAATGTTTCTGTAAATGGATCATAAGTTAAAAACTCTACAGTTTTACACAAGATCAGAGTCACAGATGTCTAACCAAGATTACTAAAACAAAGCATCCTAAAATGTCATGCCAATTTTTCTAACTAAACTTGGCTGACAGCACAGGCCAGCGGCCACTCCCTGCTAAATTCCTTAGCAATTAACACTCTATATAAACTTCTTCTGATCTCAGTTTATGATACCAAACTCAAGCTAACTGTTTATTGTTAAGTTTTTTAAAATAAAAAATAATCAGTTAACCAAGTCCAGAGAAAACAGTCTTATGTCCAGTTACTGTGGGTAAAGTTTCGCAATTAGCCAGAGCTATAAAGGATGGTCTGGCCTTGTAGTCAAAGTTACAAGGTGTCTCCCCAACCCCCTTTTTTTTTTGGTGTTCTGACGTCTCAAACAGGGAAAGAGAATATATTTTTAGAATTGGAGTGTTTTCAGTGTGACTGCCCAGGAAAGTGCCAAGCACCATGCCCCTGCCTATGCTTTGCCGTAGTAAATGGCTCAGCTCCTTATCACTTCCCAAAGAATGTGCTATGACCAAAGCGATGTAACTCTTGTAACTTTTTTTCTTATTGCCTCAAGCCTCCTGTAAAAAATATATTTAAGCTAGATGAACAAAGAAGCAGGAGAGAATTGAAACAAAGGAGGACTAGAAAGAATCAGAACTTAGAAGAAAATTAGAGGACAGAAAAATAAAGAACATGACCCAAACAACACATGTGTGATTTTATTGCATACCCCTCAGATAGAAAAGCATTAAGTACAGTTTCACTATGCTGTGGAGCTTTTCTTCGAACCCTGGATGTAGCCTTGAGAACTGGTCTCTAAATCCACTAATAATAAATCTTTTTTTAAAGTAGACACATAAGTATTTTTAATCAGTACTATTTATAAAATAAAATGTAGTAACTACATGTTTAAAAGTCAGAATTTGTTGGTTTTGCTTGAGACAAGATCTCACTATGTATTCCAAGCTGGCATCCAACTTGAGATCTTTCTGCCACAACCTCTGGAGTGCTAGAATTAAAGTTATGCACCACCACATCTGACTCAAAAGCAGAATACTCTGACAAACTACCAGGTTTTCATAAGGCTTAGTTATTGTCTTAGTTTGGGTTTTACTGCTATGGGGAGACATCATGACCACGGCAATACTTATAAAGGAAAGCATTTAACTGGGGCTGTCTTACAGTTCCGAGGTTTAATCCCTTATCATCACAGCCAGAAGCTGGCAGTGTGCAGACAGACATGGTGCTGGAGAAGGAGCTGAGGGGTCTACATTTGGATCTACGGGCAGCAGGAAGTGAAAGTGACACACTTGCCAGGCTTGAGCTTCTCAGACCTCAAAACCTATCCCCTAGCTCCCTTGGTGACACACTTTCTCCAGCAAAGCTACACCTACTCCAACAAGGCCACACCTACAAACAGTGCCCCTCCCTATGGGGACCATTTTTCTTCAAACTACCACAGCTGAGGTTGGCCTTGCTCTTCAGCTCAACAGAAGCTAGACTTGATGTAGCCAATTGGCCAATGCTTTCCTCTAGTTGGCTCCGGAAGACAGCCCAGTTGGAATGTACATCAGGAAAGGCCAAGGTGGCCATGTCCTCACTGGAGCAGCCTTCAGACAATGACACTGTCCAAACTGCTGCTGCCATGTGGGGATCCGGAAGCAAGTTATGAATGCAACCAGTGTGAGTCAAGAAGACAGGCTCCCAGGGAAGGCTGGTGTCCTGGCCTGCAGCCTTTCCAATTTCCTTAACTAATACATTTACTTATTTGTTTTATAGCTTAATGTTTTATCCAGTTTGTAGTCAATATTCTATTTATTGTAACTAACAAAATCTAAACTGGTTCAAAACCTGGACCTTGTTCCCACAACTGACTATACCCATGAGAACATTGTTCATGGTCGGCACTGCCTTCCATGCCTTGAATGGCTGCCACGAGGGGCTGCTAGGGTAATTGAGAGGAAGTGTTGAATCGGTAAGAGCTGAAGCTTTTATTTGAACCCACTTTCTTGAAAATTTAATTTGTTCTAGATTGAAATGTATCCCAAATGCAAAAGTATTTCTCCCTGGCACATTTTAGAGCAGGTTTGTTATTTGGGGTGTTACCAACTATCCTTGGGTCACACTTCACTTCCCAATAACTCCTGAAAATTTCTGCTTCCATCAAAGACTTTCACCCTCAAGAAACTATGGTTTTCATCAAAGAAGCAGCAGCAGAAAAGAATGATTCCTCCTCCGGCTGCCTTTTATACTCCTGGACAAAACAGTTTCCATTCCTGATCAACTATACCTTCCTTTTGAGAGAGTCTCATGTAGTACAGGCTGGCTCAAACTTATTACATAGCTAAGGATGACACAGAACTTTGGTTTCTCTTGTCTCTCCCTCACACAGGTTTATGTGCCACTGGGAATCGAACCCAGAGCCTTGTACACAGCACCGTACCTACTGAGTTATATCCCCAGCCTTACCTTTTCATTTCTTATACTTGAACTGAGCCTCATTTCTCGGGCATTTACAATGTCTTCAACCTTTTACCTGGCTCGATGGAGGCCAAGGTCTTCTCCTCCTCATGGGAACAATTCCACTGAGCAACTGTTATTGGCATTGACTTTAACTTTGGGTTATTATATGACATATTTCAAAGCCAAGGAAGGCGGCGTGGCTCATGATCTGGCTATTAGATTAGAGCCCCATATTTGCTGGAGGGCTGCACTTCTAAAAATAGCGAAACCTAATAAGCTTGACTAGATAAAAGGAAAGTCGAATCCTCAATCTCGAGCAGAGAATTCTTTTCCTGGTTCAACAAAAGCACACCTCCCCCGAGTAGTTCATCACTGTAACAGCACATCTTAGAGGAAGGGTCTTCTGGCTTCTGGTGCTTGGGGCTCTTGGTTTCAGAGTGTGTAGTCTGTGGTCACTTTAGCGCCATTGTTTCTACGCCTGTGGTGAAGCAGACGTGTGGAGAAGAAACCTACTGGCCTCATGTAGAAACAATGTGAGAGGCAGATGACAGGCCCTGGAGACGGTGGTCCATGCAGTCAATCCAGACGTGGGCCACCCGTTGATGAGCTAACAGACCTCACGACACAGGCACTTCCCAGAGTCCCATCTTCCACCGCACTGAAAATGAGACGGAGCTACCTTCCCAAGCTAAGCAAGAACACACAGGCTTCATTGCCTTCTCGAGTTTATTTTCAGGGCCAATGCAATAGAAATCTCCTAATTGCTGGTACGGGCTTCCAAAATGTACTTTTACATACCTCAACTTACATTCTTGAGTGTTGTAATGGGAAGGAGGTAAACACTGGCAGTATATCACTTTGCCTCCCTAGATTTTATTTTCTTTCTGTGGAACATGCCACTTATTCAGTGAAGAAAAGCATATTCTTAACGTATTTCTCTATAAATAACTTGCTTGTCCCAAAGGGCCAAGTAGTAAGCTGACATCAGGGAAGTCTGAGACCCCGGGGATCATGAGTCTGCCAGGCAGGGTGGCAAGCACCTTTTGTCACTGACCCATTTCGCCAGTCCATAAATTTCATATTCTTCCCCAAGTCAGGTCCAAGACTAGTTAACAAACAGGGCTAATCTAGAGATTAGCCTAGAGAACTTCTCTGTGTGTAAACTTTCTCTAATATGCTTAGTTCCCTATATTCTTAGGATATCCGATTTTTATCTCTGGGATTTTAAATACACATCAAATTAATTTGTCCTTTAGCTTTAAAATATTTGCAGCAAATCTTTGCCCACTGTCAGCCCCCCCTCCAACATCTCTTTGATCTAGATTTTCTATCCACCCTGGAATAATCCAGGGATAATTAGAATTTCTTACCTGTTCTGCCCAAAAGGAGATAATTTATCACAAACTGTCAGGGATCCCAGTTTTAAATTACCAAGAGCCCAATAAGAGAGCTAAGGAATCTCCTTTCCAATTAAAGTGACTGATTTCTTAGCAGCTGAGTAGCATGGCTCTTTTTAATTATGTTCACTCCAATCAAATGTGAGAAACTTCATTTTATTTTTTTTTTTCCCAGGAACAAGATACGACAACTATTAATCCCAATGATAAGAGGCCAGATCCTGCAATGCCTGTGGCAGAAGCGGCCATGGCATCCATCAGTGGGGCTTATCTGTTTTTATGGTCTCAGTGGCTGTTTCAGCACTAAAGAGGGGAAGAAAAATCACTCCCTCAGATAGCTCACCCAGGAACATGCCAAGTCTTCCAGACCCAGGGGCCATGACCATGACAAGATGTTGGATATGTCTCCCAGTGAACAGGTGTGGGAGTCCCCTCTGTGTGCTGTAATTACCATTAATGAATAAAGAATCTGCTTTGGCCTGTTGATAGGGCAGATTTTAGGTAGGTGGGGAGGACTGGACTGAATTCTGGGATGAAGAAGGGCAGAGTCAGGGGAACACCATGAAGCCACCATCGGAGACAGATGTGCTAAAACTTTGCTGGTAGGCCACGACCTCATGGTGATAGACAGATTAATAGAAATGGGTTAAGTTAAGATGTAAGAGTTAGCCAATAAGAAGCTAGAGCTAATGGGCCAAGCAGTATTTTAATTAATATAGTATGTGGGTTTTTTTGGTTCTGGGCGGCCAGAACGAACATGCAGCCTCTCCTCCTACAGACAGGAATCTAGCAGGGGATTGAGTAGTTGGGAACAGATCAGATCTCAATTCTTTCTTGTGCAAAGAACAGAACCACAGTATTGGAGACAACCCAGTGTGTAGGGTACACAGGTATTAAAAAGTTTGGGGTCACAAAGACAGAGACCACCACTCCAACTGAAGTAGCTGGATCAAGCATAAGGTGACACCTACCAAGAGGGTGTGTGTAAAGGGCAAGCACGCAGAGAATGTGCCCTTGGTCTTTAGTTTTTTACTCTTTCCTAAAGACGTATTTTTATTTTATGTGCATTGGTGTTTTGCCTGCATGTGTATGATCTGCCAATGTGGGTGCTGGGATATGAACCCAGATCCTCTAGAAGAGCAGTCAGTACTCTTATGGGCTGAACCAGACCTCCAGCCTGGTTTGATTTAAACTCAGGCAGTGACTGTCTTTTCCTCATTGACTAGAGCTGAACCTCATTTAGCATTATTCAGTTGGCCAGTCTGTAAAGAATGGATATACAGGAAGTGGAAGAGGAGGGGCCAGCCACTTTAAGCTGAGAATATAGCTGGGCTTTTGTGTAAACAGAGGTTTTACTGGGTTGCAGTGGGCAAATGAAACATTTGCATAAAAGTCCTCTGAAAAGGTTTTAATTTCTTGTCATTGTCACAGATTTTATAGCACTTAATAGAAAAGACTCATTTAATGTTGCTTAAATGGGATACACGAAGGTTTTTCCCCACTGTGATGACAGCAGGACATGTCATGTGTCATAAAGAACTTTGAGAGAGAAAAAAATTAACTTCAGAAGCAGAAAATGCCACAAGCCAGGCAGTGGTGGCACATGCCTTTAATCCCAGCACTTGGGAGGCAGAAGCAGGCGAATCTGAGTTCGAGGCCAGCCTGGTCTACAAGAGCTAGTTCCAGGACAGGCCCCCAAANGGAGGGGAGGGGAGGGGAGGGAAGGGAGAAAAAGAAAATGCCACAGAACACAAGTGAGTCATTCAACAAGGCTCGTGGGGGCCCCTAAGGCTCCCCTGTTGCCATGTTCCTAACCTTCAGTTACAGGCCAGTGGGTTCTCCTCCCAATGTCCCAGAGCTGTTGCATCCCCAGCATCTCCTCCTACCACCCTCCATGTGATCAGAAGACTGGCATCAGCTCATCTCTCATTGCATACAAAGGTCACATTTTATGATCTGGTTATTTCTATGATCTGTGCTCCAAAGTCTACCATGGCCAGACAACTGGCTTTCTCCAAAAGCTTTCAAATAGTAAAGATAATTCTAGAAACTTCTCAGTTTTAAACTCCCCCACTCTACCATAGGATCCTAGTCAAACCGTTAGTAGAAAATGAATTGTACTGTACACTAAGCTTTTGATATTTTATAAAATCCATAGGCTGAGATTGCATTCTGCCTGTACTACCCCAAGCTGTTTACAATACTAAGAAACCAGGCACTACGCTCTGCGTTCATTAGGCAGTCTAAACATCTACATGCAAGACAGACAAGCAGCCACCTCATCATCACAAAGAGGAGAAATAAAATGGTCACCTCCATGACAACAAAGAAAATAACAGGAAGCAAGGAGGCAGAAGTCATGAAGAAAGTCTGGTCTTACTGAGTTGGACAGGAACTCTAAGCTTAGCATGGCATGGGCAAACCCATAATAGAAACACGCTAAGAAATATTAGCACAGGAGACAGGAAGCAGGCAGATGTTAGGAAGCTCTGACTGCCACACTACAAAGCCCTGATCATTCATGCATCCACACACAGAGCAGAGTCTGTCCAAGTGGCTGTGCTGGGAGGGGTAGATGAAGCAGAGACAGGTGCTGAAATAACCCAAGGGTTGTCACAGCAGGGCTGGCTGGGACACGAAGGGTTAAAGAGGAGGAGACAATGGGGGCTCACAAACACACGGAAAACGGGGGTTGTCTCTGAGATCTTTGTGGACCCTTAAGTTGACTTCACAGACAGGCTCTTGGTGTTTACAGAATACTGTGACAGTTTGTCACACTCCTAAACAAGACCTTGTTTTCAATACAAGCATCCTGCAAGGCTGGGTGTTATTTCCATCCTTTCACAAATGAGAAGCTGACACCTGACTAAGAGAACCAGTTAATCAGTGTCTTCTCCTTGTCCAACCAAGTGAATCAGGAAGCACTGTTCTGCTGGCTGTTTTCTGGGCTAACAGCGAGAGAATTCACAAAAGTGCACTCTGGGAGCTGTGCTGGAAGGACTCTGCTGACTGTGTCTTTTCCAAAAGTAAAAGGTAAACAACCACACTGAGTTGTATAAGCGCTAAGCCTGACAACTGACTGGACTAAACTGCTCTATCACAAGCTACTTTTAGACCCTGGGCTTCCTATCAGAACGTCTAAAAGGCAAGCAGAAGAATTCACAGGCAATGGTTTAGATTCTTCAGGACTTTAATGTTCTTCACATAGTCAACAGAAAACACTAACAACATATGAACGATGGGGAAAGACCTCAAAAAGATCTGGAATGTATGGTATTGCCCTGGTCAAACTACAAAACAGCCATGTGAACACAATTCATGGGAGTGGAGGATAACTGAGTTTTAACAGCCTAACCAGAAAGCAAACAACCAACCAATTCTTCTACTTGTGGCAAGGATAAGAAAAGTGAATCATGGAACTTCTAGATCTTTCTTAGGAAGCGGCTTTAGAAGGGTAAGAGGGTGTCCCCTGCTCACAGCAGTCATGCACAAAGTCATGGACTGAACAAACACTAAAAGCATCGACAGAACTGTCTCATTAGAAATATAAAGGCATAGATATAAACCACATGGTATTAAAATCATACCCACTATATTAGCACTCATGGAGCATGTCACTTTTATCTTGTTATGAGAATAGCAGTATACAGATTCAAAATGCTCAAAATGGTCACTGTTGACTTTAANTAGAAATATAAAGGCATAGATATAAACCACATGGTATTAAAATCATACCCACTATATTAGCACTCATGGAGCATGTCACTTTTATCTTGTTATGAGAATAGCAGTATACAGATTCAAAATGCTCAAAATGGTCACTGTTGACTTTAACCAAGAGCTGCAGAACCTAGCAAACTCACTGCTGTCAAATCCAGCACATGCACTCCAACCTCCTTGGGGTATGCTCCAGTGAACCCAAAAATAACTAATCGATTCGGCAGAACAAAGTCCAAGGCTAGGACTGCAATCCACGTAGGGAAGGAAGCAGCAGAGATGCCACGCTGGATTCGTTAGAAAAACAACAGGAAAGCTTTGAAAGTGCCTCCAGGTCAAGTCAAAATGGAAGGTGGTCATCAGCTCTGCAGAGCCCTGAATGGTTAGGTGTTATTCTTTGAAGAAGAGTCTGTGTTAAACATGTATTTGGGGGAAATCCATGTCTGTTAAGTTGCTGTAGCCGATCTAAAGTTACTCTGAATGCCACATGGTTCTCATAGACAGCGTGGAGCTAGTCATGCTCACAGCTGATGCATCTCCAAGAAGTTCTTCATGAAGGCAGCCAGCTTCTCAACATCTTCAGTGGTGACAGCATTATACAGAGAGGCACGGATGCCTCCCACTGACCTAGAACAACAGACCCAACCATGAAGACCGAGAAAATCAAGAGAAGACATACCAGTGTCAAAGCCCTTGCCTACTATACATAAGGTTCAAGCTTGAACCTCAACGACACAGAAAAAAAGTGCAATTTAAAAGGCATCTATTTCAGCACAACCCAACTTTCACTAACTACCCCTCCTGAGTTGCAACTCTGAGCCCAGTGCTCAGCTCCCCACCTGTAAACCATCCCCCGCAGGGAGCATGAAGCTTCTGAGCCGTTAAGGAAACCCTCAGTGCAGTAAAGGTCATCCACCATGCTCACACTGGATTTCCTTAAATTAGTCACATTTTTAGAGTAATCATCAACATTATTTGGACAAATGAATGGGTTTCACTCTGACATTTCCATACATGCATACACTGGACTTCGATCATACCCACACTATTCACCTTTGATAAAGAAGAACTAAAGGAAGGAAGAAAAAGGCCCAATGAATAGGGCGATGGTGGGTTTGGGGCCACATCACCCACTAGACTTTCCAACAGTTCCAAGCAGACAGACTGAGCAAGCACTCTGGGGTCTCCTATGTGAGGACAGCTACTGTGCAGGATATCTGATGTGCAGCTGAGCCCAGTGACAGTCAAACTCCAGAGTAGAGCAGGCAGGCCCTACCGGAGGCACTTTCAGTGCCTACACAACCCTAGGCAGGATGCACTACAACCCAGCCAGCAGGTCTGTCA
The DNA here is from genome assembly GCA_001685075.1 of Bramus lutescens. Taxonomy (NCBI): domain Eukaryota; kingdom Metazoa; phylum Chordata; class Mammalia; order Rodentia; family Cricetidae; genus Bramus; species Bramus lutescens. The sequence goes on from LOEQ01006036.1 coordinate 27,922, forward strand.
CCACGACTCCAGGCTGTGCAAAGTCCTGGATTTGTTTCAGTCTGCCTCTGACACACCTGGGGACGAGGAAGGCTTACCTGTGTCCCTTCAAGGAGATCATGTTGAGTTCCACTGCCTTATCAAGAAACCGCTTCTCTAAAGCTTCATCTCCTTTGGCATTGCCAATGCGAAATGGAATATTCATCCTGCTTCTATTCTGTCGCTCCACTGGACATCTGAAAAGCATGTTTATTATTCCAGCTACATTTCTAACAGGTGTAATGTCATAAACAATATCAGGGCTGGGGCTGGCATTCAGCTGATGGAATGCTTGATGTGTAGAAGGTTCTAGGTTCTAGTGGTACAAGCCTATAATCACAGGAATCAGAAGTAGAGCCAAGAGGATTAGCGTTCAGGGCCATTCATAGCCACATAATGATTTCAAGGCCAGCTGGGGTTAAATGAGACCATCTCAAAAATAAACAAAAAAGGGGCTGGAGAGATGGCTCAGAAGTTAAGAGCATTGCCTGCTCTTCCA